>CAUJGJ010000258.1:3258600-3303600 GCA_963170055.1 Halisarca cf. caerulea | reverse complement strand
ATTTATATTAATATATATATATATATACATGACAATGTATGTGTCTAGTGTGTCTATAGTGTGTCTATAGTGTGTCTATAGTGTGTCTATAGTGTGTCTATAGTGTGTCTATAGTGTGTCTATAGTGTGTCTATAGTGTGTCTATAGTGTGTCTATAGTGTGTCTATAGTGTGTCTATAGTGTGTCTATAGTGTGTCTATAGTGTGTCTATAGTGTGTCTAGTGTGTCTATAGTGTGTCTAGTGTGTCTAGTGTGTCTATAGTGTGTCTAGTGTGTCTAGTGTGTCTAGTGTGTCTAGTGTGCCTAGTGTGTCTAGTGTGTCTAGTGTGTCCAGTGTGTTTAGTGTCTATAGTGTGTCTATAGTGTGTCTATAGTGTGTCTATAGTGTGTCTATAGTGTGTCTATAGTGTGTCTATAGTGTGTCTATAGTGTGTCTATAGTGTGTCTATAGTGTGTCTATAGTGTGTCTATAGTGTGTCTATAGTGTGTCTATAGTGTGTCTATAGTGTGTCTATAGTGTGTCTAGTTGGTCTATAGTGTGTCTAGTGTGTCTAGTGTGTCTATAGTGTGTCTAGTGTGTCTAGTGTGCCTAATGTGTCTAGTGTGCCTACTGTGTCCAGTGTGTTTAGTGTGTCTAGTGTGTCTATAGTGTGTCTATAGTGTGTCTATAGTGTGTCTATAGTGTGTCTAGTGTGTCTAGTGTGTCTTGTGTGTCTAGTGTGTCTAGTATGTCTAGTGTGTCTAGTATGTCTTGTGTGTCTAGTGTGTCTAGTGTGTCTAGTGTGTCTAGTGTGTCTAGTGTGTCTTGTGTGTCTAGTGTGTCTAGTATGTCTAGTGTGTCTAGTGTGTCTAGTGTGCCTAGTGTGTCTAGTGTGTCTAGTGTGTCTAGTGTGTCTAGTGTGTCTAGTGTGTCTAGTGTGTCTATAGTGTGTCTATAGTGTGTCTAGTGTGTCTAGTGTGTCTAGTTTGTCTAGTGTGTCTAGTGTGTCTGGTGTGTCTAGCGTGTCTAGTGTGTCCAGTGTGTTTAGTGTGTCTATAGTGTGTCTAGTGTGTCTAGTGTGTCTATAGTGTGTCTAGTGTGTCTAGTGTGTCTATAGTGTGTCTATAGTGTGTCTAGTGTGTCTATATAGTGTGTCTAGTGTGTCTAGTGTGTCTAGTGTGTCTAGTGTGTCTAGTGTGTCTATAGTGTGTCTATAGCGTGTCTATAGTGTGTCTAGTGTGTCTAGTTTGTCTAGTGTGTCTAGTGTGTCTATAGTGTGTCTATAGCGTGTCTAGTGTGTCTAGTGTGTCTAGTTTGTCTAGTGTGTCTAGTGTGTCTGGTGTGTCTAGCGTGTCTAGTGTGTCTAGTGTGTCTGGTGTGTCTAGCGTGTCTAGTGTGTCTAGCGTTTCTAGTGTGTCTAGTGTGTCTAGTGTATTCGCTGTGTCCTCTATACCATGTGTGTGAAGGGGTAGACCCTTACATTATAGATCAATTTCCTGTGTCTGTACCCTGAGCACATGTTGCAATTGCATGTGGAAGGCAGTGTGTGGATCTGTTTCTCCTTTGCTTTTGATCTGTGTTGTTCGTACTTGCGTCCACATAAAGTGACAGTGTTCCAAGACATGTGGAAAATTATCTTCATTGTGATTGCTATGACCACATGTGCTTCCACTGGGAAGCTCAAGCTCTCAGAAGAAGTGAAATCTTATCTTCAAGAAGTGGAAACAGTGTACTGTTCTTCACAAGGTACATTTATATTGCCCCAAAATCATTATAATGCTGAATTGCCTTAGTTGATAATATCTTACACTATATTGCCTGAATATAGCATTAATCACTCCTCTCACGTGTAGGTTCCACTACACACACACACACACACACACACACACACACACACACACACACACACACACACACACACACACACGTACACACACACACACACACACACACACACACACACACACACACACACACACACATATACACACATGTGCACACATACATACACACACAAACACACACAGATGCAGATGCAGAAGGTCTCTCAGAGTCTCTTGCTCTTCATTATGCTTCGGCATAATACCAAATGTTTCCTAAAAGCCTCCAGGAATAACATTGCTGACGGTGGATGGAAGGGGAACTGACCATAATTTGCCTTGTGTGTGTTGCTTATTATTATGTGAATATAGCAATATACTTAACAATGCATAAGCAAGCATGATACCTATTTTGCTGGCATTGAAATGGCTATTGAGCAATCTGTGCAAATTTTCATTAATTTTAGATTAGTGCCACACCCATTGGCAACTGGAATCCCTGATAGGCAACCTTTTCTAATATGCTTAAGGAGATTGTCTACTTCCTTCACTACATGATCATTGATAACACTAGCTCCATCTATTTTGGTCCATTTCTCCAACTAATTGACAATATTTTTTCAATAACAGCTGGTGAAGGTGTAGAAGCTGTTCTAACAAATCCACTATCACCTGGTGTTCGGAAGCACTTTGAAAATTCATTACTGCAATCAGTACTGTATTCATACCTTGATGATATTTTTTTAGTTACACGTTGAATAGCATGAAACAAGTCCAGAACAATTGTAACATTGCCAAATATCTTTGTTAGCTTCTCACGTACCTGGCAACAGTTGTCAATGCAAATGTATGATATAGGTTTTCCAGCATTTTCATGTGCTGCAAAGTAGCTGTTCTACTTCATCAAGTGACGTACTTGTTGTTAGCTGCCATGACAGAACTTGTCCCTTTTCATTCAACACTATAAAAGCACTGTTATATTGTGTGATCCAAGAACTTTCTCGTTGATAGCCAATATTTGCTGCAATTTTGAACGTGTGATCAAAAGCTGTCCAATGATCTGCTGTAATACTCTGCATGCACTCCGCATATTTATATTCCACTTCCAAAAATCTGGATAGGAAGCATTTGGCCACAATGTCATTACTTGGTCTATCCATAAACCCTGTGGTCGGAATTCCTTGTACTGAATCTGAATCTATATCAGCTGGGCTATTTAACCAGTGAAGCTGTGGAAGTAGAGTTTCAATAGAATAAAATGGCATTCCTTGATTTACAAGGCCGAATATTAAGTTGACTAACTCCCTTGTAAAGCCGCACCTGTGCATCAAAACGAATGGAATAGGATAAAACCTTTGGACTTCTTCAAGAATTCTGGGATCATGGCTGAGATACTGCTGGTTGCATTTGCTACACTTGTATACTCGACTTAGCAGCAATACGGAACAACTGGAAGCATATAGTTTCCGTGGTTGCAAACGCGCTGACCTCCCATCAGTCCAGTGAATGGTGACATCCAGTGTGCTGCTCACTTGGCACAGTGGGCACTGTAGGGACCTTTGGTATGCGTTTGCAGTTAGTGGATCCCAAACCATGACAGCAGGATAGTTCTGGTTATTGGACTGAATGATGCCAGCAAGAATTCTCCCTGTTTATAATTATGAAATATTGTTCTGTATGTGCATGTGTGTGTGTGTGTGTGTGTGTGTGTGTGTGTGTATGTGTGTGTGTATGTGTGTGTGTGTGTGTGTGTGTGTGTGTGTGTGTGTATGTGTGTGTGTATGTGTGTACGTGTGTGTGTGTGTGTGTGTGTGTGTGTGTGTGTGTGTGTGCGTGTGTGTGTGTGTGTGTACGTGTGTGTGTGTATATATGTGTGTGTGTGTGTGTGTGTGTGTGTGTGTGTGTGTGTGTGTGTGTGTGTGTGTGTGTGTGTGTGTGTGCATGCGTGCACATGCGTGCACATGCGTGCATGTGTGTGTGTGTGTGTGTGTGTGTGTGTGTGTGTGTGTGTGTGTGTGTGTGTGTGTGTGTGTGTGTAGTGGAACCTACACGTGAGAGGAGTGATTAATGCTATATTCAGGCAATATAGTGTAAGATATTATCAACTAAGGCAATTCAGCATTATAATGATTTTGGGGCAATATAAATGTACCTTGTGAAGAACAGTACACTGTTTCCACTTCTTGAAGATAAGATTTCACTTCTTCTGAGAGCTTGAGCTTCCCAGTGGAAGCACATGTGGTCATAGCAATCACAATGAAGATAATTTTCCACATGTCTTGGAACACTGTCACTTTATGTGGACGCAAGTACGAACAACACAGATCAAAAGCAAAGGAGAAACAGATCCACACACTGCCTTCCACATGCAATTGCAACATGTGCTCAGGGTACAGACACAGGAAATTGATCTATAATGTAAGGGTCTACCCCTTCACACACATGGTATAGAGGACACAGCGAATACACTAGACACACTAGACACACTAGACACGCTAGACACACTAGACACGCTAGACACACCAGACACACTAGACACACTAGACACGCTAGACACACCAGACACACTAGACACACTAGACACATTAGACACACTAGACACACTAGACACACTAGACACACTAGACACACTAGACACACTAGACACACTATAGACACACTAGACACACTAGACACACTAGACACACTAGACACACTAGACACACTAGACACACTAGACACACTATAGACACACTAGACACACTAGACACACTAGACACACTATAGACACACTAAGCACACTAGACACACTATAGACACACTAAACACACTAGACACACTAGACACACTATAGACACACTAGACACTAGACACACTAGACACACTAGACACACTATAGACACACTAGACACACTAGACACACTAGACACACTAGACACACTAGACACACTAGACACACTAGACACACTAGACACATTAGACACATACTTTATCATGTATATACATAAATATATTAATATAAATGTTCAATAGTATTATAGTAATGTATATAAAATATGAACACTAGACACACTAGACACACTAGACACACTAGACACACTAGACACACTAGACACACTAGACACACTAGACACACTAGACACACTAGACACACTAGACACACTATAGACACACTATAGACACACTAGACACACTAGACACACTAGACACACTAGACACATACTTTGTCATGTATATATATATATATATATATTAATATAAATGTTCAATAGTATTATAGTAATGTATATAAAATATGCATATCATTATATAGACAATGAATATCATTATATTTCGTGATTTGGTACCGTATGGACCGAAACTTTCGCGGTACTAAACTTTCGCGCTTTTCGCGGATCAGTGGCCATCCGCGAAAAGTATAATCCGCGAAAATCAGCATTGTCTTCTTTCTTGTGGAGTCGAAATGGCCGGCGGTACATGGATTGCACAATACCGCGTCAGAGCACCTTTGCTCCATTGACTATTTTCCTTCATCGTGAGCACACAGCAGCAAATTTCTAAGATTCATTTGTGTTGTCTTGCTATTCCAGACAATTTTCGTTCGTTTTACTACCGCTCTATCAACCCTACGCTACTTCAACAAGAACTCTACGCGAGATTCATCGGTTACTGATGGTCAATCGTCGCATCCGATATCCCTTCACTGGAGGACGTTTTACCTGGTTCTACCGCACAGGCAGTATGCGATGAACTCTCAAAAGACAGAAGCAATAAATTAACAGTAACTATGTTGCTAATGTCGGCGGACTTCTTCATCAGTTGTCTCAGCGGCCATTTTTATTGAATAAATTATGCATAGGACGCTATGCTGTCCGCGAAATTTTCCTCAAAGTTGGCAACCGCGAAAGTTTAAACCGCGAAAATCCTCAAACTTTTGCAAACGCGAAAGTTTAGTACCGCGAAAGTTTCGGTCCATACGGTATATGAAGAACTAGCCTTTAAAATATAGACAATGAATATCATTATATTTCGTGATTTGGTATATGAAGAACTAGCCTCTAGCCCACATGGAGATTAGTTCACACCTCCAATTATTGTGATAAGGCGCTGAATGTCGCTGAGCCCGCTTCAGCGATGAATGTCGATGATCGTGAGCCGCTGAACGTGTCCACAATGGAGAATGGGCTGTACGGCCGGTTTTGTCGGATTTGTACAAGCTGCCTATCCGTGCAAAGATACCGTTTGTATCGTAGTTCATGTCTAACCAACATTGGTCGTGTATTATTGCAGTTTTCAGGCGAAGAGCTTGTCCCTGAAGCCCAATACGATCCCAAGATATGCCTAAATTGCTGCAAGAGACTCACAGCCATTGTGAAAGAAGAAGAAAATAGGGACGGGCTAGCTAGCTAGACTAATTTGCTTGTTGACCAAAGAACGTAACGTGAATATTCACCGTGGTCTTCCCTACCTGCACACCACAGCACTGGTGAGCGGATGAGCAAGGAGGTCACGTGACATCAGAAATGGCAGAAAGTCTGCAAGTAGTGGAAGCGAAGATTTGTCTTCTTGGTGTGAGTGGAACGGAGGGAGGGTTCTTGTACTTGGATTGGGGAAGAAATTAGAGATTAATTTTATTTTTAAAGCATGAATATGAGTTTTATCTTATTCCGAGGCGGTTTTGTATTGCATTCATTTCTCTTTCGCTGCCCAGGATCAAGGAGTGGGAAAAAGTAGTTTAGTAGGGCGCTTTGTACACGGATCCTTCAACCCTAACCTAACAACCACTTTAGGGTAAGTGTCTCGAATACTCACTCCATCAATCGAGCAAGGCCCACGTAGTCATGTACTTCTGCTTTGCCGCGCTTTTTTGGTACAAAATGGGCCATCTAGCCCGAGTATTTGAGGCACTGCACGTTGAGTCAACCTCTGTTCAACTGGTCCCATTTGTGTGTGTATTTTGTAGTGCACTACCTGCATGTGGAATTCTACACCTGTGGGTGTGTTACATTTGTCTGGCTTCCCTGTGGGCGTGTCTCACTGTTGTACCATGCTGGAGTATCTATGGTTGTACATAAGCACACCATAATATAGGGAGGCGTCAAGTAGCTATTCTAGCATAACATGGCGCTGAATGTTGTTCTTGATTGTTTGCATGCGTGTTTGTTTATGTGCATGTTTTCTTCCTTGAATCAGAGCGTCTTTTATGGCAAAAACAATAGTTGTGGACAATATAACATACCGATTTCAAATATGGGATACTGCAGGACAAGAAAGGGTGTGTAAACATAGAGTATCTATGGTGTAAATTGGAGTCTTTGTGCTTTGTGTGATTGTGTATGTGCGTCTTCAATCAAGTTGTGCATGTTCAGAGTTCTAGGATTAACATGCTATACCGAATTGCTGTCTGACTAGTGAAAAATGCTCTCCCAGCCTTTGTTTTGTTAGAAGTGCATGTTTGTGTTTGCACACAGACTATATAGAATGCTTCCCTGGCGCCTGGTTTGTGGGAAGCAGCTGTACTGTCTGTGTTGAATAATCATTGACTTGATAACATCCATTCACCTCTGGTTCACACAAACAGAATAGGTTTCTACAAAATTGGTCTGTTAAGACTACTCTAGTCGTAGCCTCTGGCTAAAGGTTCCCCAGGTTAAATAAGAATACCCTAAAATAAGAATACTCACTTGATGTTGAAAGAAAGTATATTATTTGTTACAGGAGTTTTACAGTGGTCACAAACAGTTATTGACTTCTTTTTTCGCCTTCTCTAGTATCGGTCACTACTCCCCATGTACTACAGGAATGCTGCAGCAGCCATTGTTGTCTATGACATCACAGAGGAGGTGGGTCATTCTGTAATCTGGAAAGTGTTACATATCTGGTGGGTGTGGTTCATCACTGGTTTGTGTGTCTCATCTCTGGTGGGTGTGGTACATCTCTGGTGGGTTTGGGTCGTGATTGGTGGGTGTGGTACATCATTAGTGGGTGTAGAACATCAATGGTAGGTATGGTAGGTCCCTGGAGGGTGTGGCACATCACTAATAAGTGAGTGTTGTCACTGCTTGTTGTCCCTTCGCAGCGAACGTTTGGTGTGCTCAAGACATGGATCAACGAGCTACAGAGACATGGACCTGATGGTATTGTGCTGGCAATTGCTGGGAACAAATCAGACCTGGAGGAGAAGCGAATGGTTAGTCTCTGTGAAGTGATGGGAGTGTATGTGCAGCCAGGCTGGTGCTGGAAGTTAAATAGCCTGGGCTATGTGTGTGTGTGTGTGTGTGCAGCTAGGCTGGTGCTGGAAGTTAAATAGCCTGGGCTATGTGTGTGTGTGTGTGCAGCCAGGCTGGTGCTGGAAGTTTGAAGAGCCTGGGCTATGTGTGTGTGTGTGTGTGCAGCCAGGCTGGTGCTGGAAGTTAAATAGCCTGGGCTATGTGTGTGTGTGTGTGTGTGTGTGTGTGTGTGTGTGTGTGTGTGTGTGTGTGTGCAGCCAGGCTGGTGCTGGAAGTTTGAAGAGCCTGGGCTATGTGTGTGTGTGTGTGTGCAGCCAGGCTGGTGCTGGAAGTTTGAAGAGCCTGGGCTATGTGTGTGTGTGCACTAACTACAGAGACTACTGTTCCTTTCCTTATGCATTTCAGGTTAGGAGACACGAAGGAGAGGAAGTTGCTGAGCACAACACAGCACTCTTCATAGAGACCAGTGCACTAACAGCCAGTAACGTGGAAGAACTATTTGTGGAGATAAGTGAGTTAATCTCCAGGTATTTGTTCTGCAGACATGACTGCCTCCCATTTCGTTTTATATCATCCAGGCAAGAGACTGCCCAAACCAAGTCCATTAGGAGAGTCAGATAAGGTTGTTCAGCTGAGCAATGAAAAGGTTGAAGGATCTAGCCACTGTTGTGGGAAGAAATGACTGTGTGTTTCATGTTACTCCCTACCCCTTATTGTCCTTGTTCTTGTACAGTTTTGCTTGTCTTTCCATTTTTACTGTAACTTTTCTAGTGTCTTTGGCATTATCATGGGTATTGTGTGTGTTACACCATAGATAGTGTCTGTGGTTACACAATCCATAGATACCGGTACTCACTCAGAGTCTGCCTGGTCAGCAACGCGAAACTAGACCAAAATTATGATTAGACCATAGGTATTTCGAGTATCTATGATTAGACCAACCGCGTAACAACGTTGATTGCGCAATACAAGCTAAAATGGCTGCAGAATCTGATCCTCCGGAAGTTGTTCGTCTCAACATTTTTCCTTTAAAATCCGGTAAAGCTGTTCAGGTCGATCACTTTGATATTGATAAGTATGGTGTGGTTGGAGATAGGAACTTCATGCTCGTTGACGGCACGACGAATCGATTCCTTAGCCAGCGAAAAATCCCCAAGATGGCCTTGATAACTGCGGAACATTTGGATATGAAGGAGAAAAAATCCGTTAAATTCTCTGCTGCAGGGATGTCTGACCTAGTTGTGCACCCAACGATAGAGGGGAAGATACGAGAAGTTGGAATTTGGAACCAAACAGCTCCAGCTGTCGACCAAGGAGACGAGCCTGCTGAATGGTTTGCTAAGTTCCTGGGACCCGCCGCCACTTACGCGAGACTGGTATACTACATAATCGATGACCCTCTCTCCAGGCCCATTCGGTATCTCCCTGATAGCTTCAAGGAGGCGCTCGGTCATTTGCGAGTTTCTTTCCAGGACGAAGCTCCAGTGACTGTCATTTCCTACGAATCTCTAGGTGATTTGAACTCCAAGATGAAGGAAAGAGTAGGATTTGAAGTACCCATGAACAGATTTCGCATGAATATTGAAGTGAAGGGATGCAAGAAAGCCTTTGAGGAAGACGAATGGTTGGCTGTGAAGATTGGTGACAGTCCATTTATGGTATATGAAAATGCTGAAGTGAGTGCAGTACATGTGTGGACCAGGTATTTAGAGTGGCACCACACACACTCTTGGTTAGCGTACACCCCTTTCTAATACTTGCTTGTTTAGTACACACTCCTGATTAGAACGCACTCATGGATGGCTAGCACGCACTCCTGGTTAGTACGCCCTCCCAGTTGGCACATAGATATGGACAGGCACAGTGCTACTCAAAGAGTATAATACAACCATAGCAAAAGCAACTGTGAGCAAGTTCAGTATGTATCTATATACCTCTTGGAAAAGTACAATTTTATTTGGATTGCAAAATATTTTTTGAGGGGTAAAAAATCATGATTTACAAGTTTTAATATCCTTCTGATATGAACCATGAATTTTTGACATGAATTATCCAAATTTTTAGCATCCACTAAAGTTTTACCCCCTAAATGATACCCCGTAGTATACTTTGTGTATTAATAATACAATGTGTAATGTGTGTATGTGACTGTGGAAACTCGTTACAAAGAGCACTCTTACAGTGAACTTCTGTTACAGTGAATAGTTTCATGTGACCCACTTAATGTTTTACTATGATACTTTAGTTGATTATTATAATAGTGAATTTCTGATATAGGGAAGATTTTTCAGTGTCCCCTGGGATTCGTTATAATGAAACTCCACTGTAATTTGTAGACTGTGGACTGTATTCTGTGTTCATTTTGTGTTTGTAGCGATGCAAGCTGACCAGTGTGGACCAGGAGACTGGAGAGATTGACAAATTCGGTCCAATTGACATGCTTCGGACGTACCGTGCCCCACGAGGACCTGGACATGCTTGCTTTGGACGTAAACTGGTCCCCCTAAACTCCACATGCCGTATAGCAGTTGGGGACAAAGTAGAAGTGATTGAGAGAGTTAAACATTAATTTAAAATATACATTTATAAACCAGTCTTTGGAAACAGGAGCTTCATGTTTGTTGATGACACATTTTTGTAACTTCTTATTGATGTTGCAAGTGGACTAAGTCATTTATGTCATAATAATAATAATAGTAAATTTATGATAATCCCTGCATCTTGAATATGATAATACATGCACATTGAATATGTGCATCATAATAATTATAATAAAGACGCAATGTGAACCTGTCCCTCAGCCTTTACAGCACAAGCCGAGTCTTATCTGTCACACACGTACAATACAACAATAATTGCTACGGATATATAATATAAACAGCCATAAAAATAATCATTTGTACTTATGAACACAAGTTTTGAAGAGAGCTAGAGCTAACACAGTGTTGTTTGCCGATCCTCTTCATCTTTGACATCCAGTTTAGGAATAGTTGCAGCTGAAGATGACAAGAACTGTATTTCATTGTGCAGATGAAAGCTCTGCAAACAACTGAAATCTTCTACACTCTTATTGCAATACCAAGAGGAACTATGAAATATTGCAAATTTAAAGTTTGAAATCCGTATATCTTAAAATCCTCAATGTAATTTAATATGTGAAAATCCCAAATTAGCAAGAAAATTCTGATATATCTTGACAATGTTTGCAAAATATGGGAATCTTCAAGTTGGTTAAATTGAGGTCTTAGGCAAAATTTGAGCAAAATCTTCGGAATTAAGAGATTTCAAAACATACCTCTTAATTCAAGTTTTTGCAATGTACATCACTTTGCCTAATTGCAGACTCCTTGTTCAGGAAAATATGAGCACATGTGGACACACACACACACACACACACACTCAAACTCACGGACTGGTGGAAGCTCGACATCTTGCTCTGGCAAGGGATTGACAGTTGTTGGTACTACAAGGAGGTCCCTCTCCAAATCTTCTTCCTCAAGACCTTCCAGTTCTTCAAGCAAATCATCCTAACACAAGTACAGAGAAAGGGAGCTGAGCAAATCAACACCAGAGGGGTTCTGCAGGCTTTTCACAGACAATCACAACAAGGAATTAACACAACCTACCTACATCATCTATTTCAGTAGCAAAGCCACTTGGTTGAGAAAAAGCATTGGTAAGTTCTTCACTGATCTCATTTCGCTCCTGAAATTCTTCCCCCAAATCATGAACATCAGGCATGGCTCTGTTATAGAACAGGCAGGACAGAATGCGACATGTGAAGGGGCATTTACAACATGAACTGTGGAATATTATTATGAAAGTGAGCAGAGCGCACATTTCTTACAGAATGCAGTGAAACCTCTGCAATGAGGACACCATTAGGACCACAGTATCCTGTGGAGGTGACTTTTGGAGGGTATACAGTAAATGTACACATGCAAATGCAAAGGGCTTCAAATAGAATATATGGTCTCTGTGTATGGGGGCTTCCTGTAGTAGTGGTCCTTAGGACCTGTACACAGGGTGACTGTAACACACACAGCTATTGCAGAGTACTCTCTGCTCCGTCAATAAACAAGCATGTGCACATGTACACACACACACACACACACACACATGCAAACATTCTCCCACAAATGTTAGATGAGTGAAATGGAGGACAATGAGTGAGAGTGTGAGTAAATGTATTGAACAAACAATCGTTGCTGCTTTTGCATGGCTTGAGCTGCCACCCTCATACTCTTGATGACTTCTGTGTGTACGTGGACATTCTCCAGTGCTTCCCTCTGGAACTCAATCGTAGAAAGAGCACCCTCAATACTCTGTAGCTGTTTCTCCAGATATCTCTTCTTCTTCAAATGGTTCAAGGCCTCTACAGACAGAAAAAGCGTTCACTCGCTAAATGCAACCATAGATACTTCAACAACTCCATGAGATAACCAAATGGACATACGGATTTTATTTTGCCTTCCGTGTTGTTTGATCAGTTTCGATTCGTTTTGAATTCTCTTCTTTAGATACTGAGATTTTTTTACTAACATGCCTTCTGTCTCCCTCAACTTCTGTAGGGCATCTTGAACAGATGGTGAGACACCCGCCATGACTCAACCCACACGCCTGGCGCACCAAGAATCTAGCTCGACACAGTATCACCACATTCCGTCGCCATGTAAATAAACCTGGCCCGCTAGACTACAACCTGTCCCTGTGTGGTGCGAGCATGTACTTCGCAAACTGTAGGAGGCCGAAGTCCCTTGGCCTTGGCTCATCAATACTCACCTGTTATCTATCTAACTTGACATGATTCTCCTTCCTCACTGTTACCTCTGTTAAAACAGAATACTAATTCTCCATTGCCTACAACATGTACACACAATATATACACAACAACCAAGCAGTACTGCCATAATACAACACTATATGCAAGATGAGATCTTATATTTCACAGGCAAAATAAGAGTTAGTTAGCCCAATCAGCCAACTGGGCAAGTTCATCATCTTCATCCTTGACTTTGGCCTTTGGAACAGTAGTAGCTATATAGAAAGAGAACGACTATCATAACAAGCACTACTACTACGACTACAACTACACACACACACACACACACACACACACACACACACACACACACACACACACACACACACACACACACAACTCACGGACTGATGGGAGCTCAATGTCTTGCTCTGGCAAGGGATTGACAGTTGTTGGTACTCCAAGGAGGTCCCTCTCCAAATCTTCTTCCTCAAGACCTTCCAGTTCTTCAAGCAAATCATCCTAACACAAGTACAGAGAAAGGGAGCTGAGTAAACACCCTTTGATAAGCTACAATTATCAGTTGGTTTCCACACACTGTGCAACCATCAATCCGACTTGAGAATGCAAACACTTGTTGTACTTACATCGTCATACTCAGTGGCAAATCCAATAGGTTGGGAAATGGCAGAAGCAATTTCTTCAGCAATCTCATTCTGCTCCTGAAGGTCGTCCATAATGTCATGGACATCATCAACATTTCTGCAGAACAAGTGACAAGCAGAAGGTATACAGAGAAGCAAAGACAGAAACCTGAAGAACATTAGTAGTTGTTTGTGCACTTGAGACTACATGGAATAGCCATATTCTAGAGGATACTCAAATGTGACTGCATGTTGAAGACAACTAGGTTCTTCTGTTACGAGCTCTCTTGGCCATTATCTTAATCTCTCTCAAGCTCAGTCATGTATGAACACAAATAACCTATCTCCACAAAATATGCATACTCCTCTACTGAAGGAGTGGATAAGTGAGCACACACACACACACACATGCGCATGCATACACGCATGCATGCACGCACACACACACACACACACACACACACACACACACACACACACACACACACACACATGTGCATGCATACATGCACGCATGCGCACACACAACATCACTCACAGTCCTTGCTGGGCTGATTTCATGGCCTGCGCAGCCACTTTCATGTTTTGAATGACTTCCGTATGAGTGTGAGCGTTCTCCAGTGCTTCCCTTTGGAACTCAATTGTAGACAGGGTACCATCAATGTTCTGTAGCTGTTTCTCCAAGCGCTTTTTCTTCTTTAAATGGTTCAGGGCCTCTGCAATCACAGGAGTAGGGACCACATGACAGATAAAGTACAGCTACAGCTATGAACAAGCACCATATCGGATCATAAAGACAAGATAAGTTTCCTTCCCATAAATTCTTATCGATAATATAATTATATCATTATAATGAACAGAACAATAATCATTTCCCTCCAGAAATAAAAATAAAAAAATTGAACATACGCCTTTTATTTTTGGTTCCGTACTGCTTTGCCAATTTCAATTCATCTTCTATTTTCTTCTCAAGAAACTCTGACTTCTTATTCAACATCATTTCCGTTTCCCTGAGTTTCTGTATGGCGTCCTGGGCTGATGGTCCCTTACCACCTTTACCAGAACCAAACATCTTCTGCAGAATGCCCGCCATGACTAGGTATACTCTCTAAAGTAAAGTGATGGGACAAGAATCTTTGAAAAACGGGATAACTAGATTACGTGCACACTCTGGAACTCCTTCAGTGGGGACGGGATGACTATCATGTGACGAGTAGTGACGTTATTCCTAAAAATAGCACAAACGGCCCTCCGTGAGTGGTGAAAGAGGAATTTGATGCAACATTCCTGCTCCAAGATGGCGGAACAGAAAGTTATGTCGTTTGTTCCAGGAGATGATATGGAAGTTTCTCAGATTGGAAACATCGAAGGTGGCAGAGGTAGTGTAAGACTCAGAGATATAATGAAAAGGCAGCAAAGACGGGATTCAGACCAAGCAATAGAAGCCCCGGACCTGGAATTTAACTACCTTGATTCTGATTCTTTTGAAAGAGAAGTAGGAGAGCTGTTTACTTATTCAGAAGCGCATGAACTAAACGAGTATCGTTTACATTTCTTTGCTAGCTTGAAACAAAAGGCGCCCACTTGTATAGTGGAATCCTGGTCTGATTTGCCAGAGGATGCCAAGAGAGGAATTGTCGTCCATATTTCCGAAAAGTTGGAAATGGTGGACAAGAAAGAGCGGCATGTGGCTTGCATGAGTCTCTTATATATTGCCTTAGGGGGTTATAGTCTTGGGATGTCACAGGGATCTCTACTTCAGAGCATCCGTAGGTCCATCTTCCTCTTGCTGGACTGTGGTGTCTTCCCACTAGTTTTGCAGTCGTTGACTCTTGAACTGGACAATGGGGTGTTGGCGGAGTCGACTCAGAAGACAGGTATAAACATCTCCCATAACAAAAGTATCCGTGTTTGCCTCAATATTCTCTACATGTTTGTTGAAACCTTGCGTCGTTCTGACCCATCTGACACACCCAAGGAAGCAGAAAAGAGAATGGCATTCATCGAAGAGCTAAGTCATCCATCAGGTAATGAAGAAGGCATCACATCAACCATGTTTTCCATGTTGCTGAGGTTCTGTAGCTCTGCTCAGCCTCACTTCCCTATCAAGAAAATTATCCTTGTTATTTGGAAGATCATTCTGGCCACCCTAGGGGGTCTTAATCATGTTGAGGCGATGAAGGAGTTGGTGCGGGTGAAAACTGGACTGCAGCCGAAGTACGAGACACCACAGGATGTCAAGCCAGTGGTACTACCGGTGCATAATGAGGGGAATTCCCCACATCCTGATGTAATGCGCTCTACCAGTGAAAGACAAAGGTCAGAGCTTGTTTCAGCTCTAGAGAAGTTTGGTGATGCTGTGGATGGTGTGCAGGGAAGAAGAGGGCTTGTGTTCAGGCCCAAAGTACGGCAGGCTGAGGTTGATGTCTTCATAGAATCCTGTATGGACAAGTATGGGAATTTTGATGCAACCAACCCTAATTCGAGAACAGCTGGTTTGCCACGGCCTATTCAGGAGAGCATTGCTGTCCTCCAAGCACATGTGTACAAACCTCTCTCTGAAGTCCAGGTGAAAGAGGAGGAAGAGATTGAGACCAAACTTCGCAGGTCATTTGGCAAGAGTCAGTGTGACTTGCCAGAGAGAGACAACAGAACTGAAAGGCTCTACTCATTCATGGTTTCTAATCTTCCTCAATACATGATCTCCTTCTTGAAGGTCCTTCTTGCTGCATCTCCCACTGCTAAAGCCAAATCAGATTCCCTCAACATTCTGGTAGATGTGTTACCCTTTGAAGAACCATCTTCAGTGATCGAATCATCACAACTCAACTTGGACATACAGAGACACAAGGAAATTATCGTCAAAGCTGTTTCGGCCATTCTGCTGCTTCTTTTGAAATATTTCAAGCTAAACCATGTTTACCAGTTTGAATTCATGAGCCAACATCTCGTGTTTGTCAACTGCATTCCTTTGGTACTGAAATTCTTCAACCAAGTAGTCGTTCAGTATGTGGCAGCCAAGAACACCCTGAGTGAGATGGAGTTTGTCAACTATGTCACAGTTCATCTGGGAAAGATCTCGTTTGATTCCCTAGAGCCGGTGTGTTTGGACCAGGGATATTGCTGGAGGAATCTCTTTGCCTGTGTCAATCTCCTCAGGATCCTTCAGAAACTGACCAAGTGGAAGCATTCTCGCATAATGATGATGGTTGTGTTCAAGTCTGCTCCTATCCTCAAGCGCACACTCAAGGTCAGACATCCTCTGATTCGGTTGTATGCTCTCAAGCTCCTCAAGGCCCAGACAAAGTACCTCGGACGTAATTGGAGGCGGAGCAACATGAAAGTTATATCCTCCATTTATCAGACAGTGCGTCACCATCTCCATGATGATTGGGCGTACGGCAACGACCTGGATGCTAGGCCTTGGGACTACCAAACAGAGGAGATCACTTTGAGGGATAGTGTTGATCGCTTCAATGCCCGCTATTATGGAAGCGGAACAAAGGACATATCTGACTCAGAATTTGACCTCACTCCTGTCAATAATGACATTCTGAGTGTCCTTGGCTCCCCTGAGATCGAGCTAACCCAGGAAGAGATGGACAGCTGGGAGGATTGGGTAGAACAAGAGGTCTTTAGAAACCCTACGGACTGGGACACTATGCTCAATAACACATCCATTTTTCTCTAGTGTGTTTTAAAACTATTAATTTTATTTGTTTCAGTGTAATTTACATGCTCCAGTGATCGAATACCAATATCTGCACATTATGTTGAACTGAGTGCGATATGCAATGATCCAGCAGTTGCTGACGGGATATCCCTGTTTAAATAAAATTATTACTACACTTTGTATCCACGTTTGCAATTCCATTTGAAGATAATATTATTGGAACGTGAACGAGCTATTTCCAAGGTGCAAGAATAACACCATAGATACTTGATAACACCGTCCGCCAAGGGGAATTTCACTGTGGACATGTTTACTCTCTTTACCCTAACTAGAAATGGCCGAGAATAACGAGTAAGAACATTCCCGATATTTCCTTCGCGTGTTGTAAGCACAACTGACTATCCTGCTTCGTGTCCTCCGTACAGCAGCGATGGCTGCCATACACCACCAGCCAAGAAGAGGTATACGAGTTCCTCGGATGATGTCGACACAGAAAGTGTTTACCAGTGGTCGTCCGACTGCGTCTCTGAGTACTTTCAAGCAGAAGGACTTTCAGAAATTGCATCATCTTTGAAAGGTGCAACTAGCGTAGCAGCAACGGACGTTGTGTTTTAAATCTGTGCTTTGTTATTGTGTGTTGGTATAGGCGTAGGAGTGAGGGGGGCAGAACTTTTTGGTCTTGGTGACAATGACTTGGAGCAGATGGGAATAGAGTAGGTGCTGTGTGCTGTGCTGCTGTGTGTGTGTGTGTGTGTGTGTGTGTGTGTGTGTGTGTGTGTGTATGTGTGTGTGTGTGTGTGTGTATTGATCTACAAGTAGCAACTGGGTGCTTGTCGAAATTATCTGATTTTATAACATTCAGTAAAGACAAGTTTACCAAGGCACTTGGAAAACTAAAATCTACTATTGCAAAATACGATTGTAAGGTAAGTTTGTATCAGTAAAGATCTTAGTGCCTTGTTGCCACGGTAACACGTACACCGTTGCCAGGTGTTCAGTGACCCCATCCACGGACCTATAGAGATGCATCCTCTGATGATCCTCATCATCGACACACCTCAGTTCCAGAGACTCAGGTCCATCAAGCAGCTTGGGGGGACCTACTATGTTTATCCTGGAGGTAGTCACAACCGGTTTGAGCATTCCTTGGGGTGAGTTCCTGTCTCTCTCCAACACCTCCAGTCCCACACCTCACCTCCCCATCTCCCCATCTTCACTCCACACACATGTGCTACACACATCTTCACCTCACACCCCCTCCCAGAGTTGCCCATTTAGCTGGACAACTCGTTGAGAAGCTGAAGCAGAACCAACCAGAACTAGGCATCACAGACAAAGATGTTCTTTGTGTGAAAATAGCTGGCCTCTGTCACGATCTTGGTGAGTGCTTCTCTTCATCCAGGACGTTTGTCCCCACACACTGGTAGCTTATGTATGGCCAAGGTCCATTGCTGGCTTTTGATACTCACACCAACCACAGTATCCATGTGTTTGTTCATCCTTAGGTCACGGACCTTTCTCTCATATGTTTGATAGTATCTTCATTCCCATGCTGGCGGACTGCCAGTGGAAGGTATTGGAGTTGCTTGTGTGTGTGTGGGTGTGTGTGGATGTGCATGTGTGTGAGTATGGGTGGATGTGTGGGTGTGGGTGTGAGTGGATGTGTGGGTGTAACATTGTCACCAATCACCCAATTTATCCCATAGTTCTTGTTTCCATTCCAATTCCCACTCTCCACACTAGCATGAAGTGGCTTCTGCTGAAATGTTTGATCACTTAATTGAGTCCAATCATTTGAGACCTCACTTTGATCAAGAAGGCTTGAATGAAGAGGACATCATCTTCATCAAAGAGCAGATCAGAGGTCCAGTTGAATCAGAGCTCCAAAGTCAAGCTCAGGTAAGCTAGTTCTGTGCTCAATCTGTCACTCTGACTCCATTTTATATCCTGTAAAACACACCATCCATGTGATGATGTGGTGTGTCGTAACAGGTAGCCTACACACGCACGTAGTCCCCTGCGTCAGCTGCTGTATGCACTCAAATTATCACTTGCTTAAAATTCTTGCACATGGCATGCAATCTGCGAAAACCGTGAAAGTTTCATCCCACAAGAATTTGAGATGCACACAAGTTCTGTACATGGCTAGGAGAGTGTGTGAAACTGATTCCCATCCTGTAGGGAAAGTGGCCATACAAGGGGAGAGGGAAGGACAAGTCCTTTCTCTATGAGGTGGGTGGTACCAGAGGTGAAGCTGACAAGGTTTGAGTGGTTGAGTCCAGGTTTGAGTGGTTGTTTTTTGTCTGTTTTTGTTCAGATTGTGGCCAACAAGAAGAATGGCATGGACGTGGACAAGTGGGACTACTTTGCTCGTGACTGCCACCATCTTGGCATCGGTTGCACCTTTGACCACCGGAGATACATGGCCATGGCACGAGTCATTAAGGTTGACCAGCGAATGCAGATTTGCACTAGAGATAAGGTGGGAGCTGTTTACATCCTCCGTTGATATTGCATGCTTTGTCATTTGCCCAGGAGCCTCAATTTGCATATGATAATAGAGTTCATTGGATGTGTGTGTGTGTGTGTTGTGTTGTGTGTGTGTGTGTGTGTTTGTGTGTGTGTGTGTGTGTGTGTATGTGTGTGTGTGTGTGTGTGCACAGTTCCTGTCCACTGCCACCCCCACAGGATGTCAACAACCTCTATGACATGTTCTATGTGAGGAAGATCTTACACCAAAGAGCTTACCAGCACAAGACAGGGAAAGCCATTGAATACATGTGTGTGTGTGTGTGTGTGTCACATGTGTGTGTGTCATGTGTGTGTGTGTGTGTGTGTGTGTGTGTGTGTGTGTGTGTGTGTGTGTGTACATTTATGCATGGATGGGTTTTAATTACATATTGCAACAACTGCGTTTAAGGGAATGCACACTAGATTGTGTTTTGATAATTGTGTTCCCAACACATAACTACACACAGGCCAGACTATAGTTGGTTATAATGTGTTTTAATATTTGCACTCTTGCAATTAGCTAGCAATCAGCATTTATTTCAATCTAGCAATTAAAACCCATCCTTCGATATATGCATGTGTGCATGTGTGATGGTCCTGTACACAATGACATGTGTGCATGTGTGATGGTCCTGTACACAATGACATGGGTGCGTGTGTGATGGTCCTGTACACAATGACATGGGTGCGTGTGTTATGGTCCTGTACACAATGACACATCTACATACATTCCTTTCTGTAGGATACGAGATGCCCTTGTTCTAGCCAATGAACACTTCCTCATTCCTGGACGAGAAGAGTTAGTTCAATAATAATTATCAGAACCATATCAGTGTTATGTGAATGAGATGGACCCACTCAGAACACACTCACCCCTATCTCTACTCAGAAAACACTCACCCCTATCTCTACTCAGAACACACTCACCCCTATCTCTACTCAGAACACACTCACCCCTACCTCCACTCAGAACACACTCACCCCTACCTCCACTCAGAACACACTCACCCCTATCTCTACTCAGAACACACTCACCCCTATCTCTACTCAGAACACACTCACCCCTATCTCTACTCAGAACACACTCACCCCTACCTCCACTCAGAACACACTCACCCCTACCTCCACTCAGAACACACTCACCCCTATCTCTACCCAGAACACACTCACCCCTATCTCCGCTTAGAACACACTCACCCCTATCTCCACTCAGAACACACTCACCCCTATCTCCACTCAGAACACACTCACCCCTATCTCCGCTTAGAACACACTCACCCCTATCTCCACTCAGAACACACTCACCCCTACCTCCACTCAGAACACACTCACCCCTATCTCTACTTAGAATGTGCAAGATGTCTGAATGCATTGATGACATGTGGGCATACTCCAAGCTCAATGACAGTATTCTTGACATGATAAAGTTTGACAAGAACCCAGCTCTCCAGCCAGCACAGGAGCTCATCCACAGGATTGAGTCAAGACAGCTCTACAAGTACATCGGCCAGACTGCGCCTATTGATAGCAGGGAATTAAGCTATAAGAGGGTGAGGAGTGTGTGTGTGTGTGTGTGTGTGTGTGTGTGTGTGTGTGTGTGTGTGTGTGTGTGTGCGCGTGTGCAAGTGTCAAAGTTGGGCAATAATTCTGTAGTATCTTTATACTGTGAGATTTTCATTTACGAAGCTTGTAATAGCTTTTGTGGTTTGTTACACTATGTGTTCTGTTCATCAGACTGACGGGTGGCAAGGGGAATTGGCTGACGAGATAGTGAAGTGTTCTTCTCAGAATTTGGATGGAATTGATGCAAATGATTTACTTGTCGATGTGAGTTGATGGGACTCAATGTTAATATGTGTTGATGGATCTGATGTTCATGTGTGTTGATGGATCTGATCTTCATGTGTGTTGATGGATCTGATGTTCATGTGTGTTGATGGATCTGATGTTCATGTGTGTTAATGGATCTGATCTTCATGTGTGCTGATGGATCTGATGTTAATGTGTGTTGATGGATCTGATGTTCATGTGTGTTGATGGATCTGATGTTCATGTGTGTTGATGGATCTGATGTTCATGTGTGTTGATGGAGTGCTTTATTCCCAGTAGTTCTAGCTGCTACTATGCATGCACACTTGTAGATTGTCACCTTTGACTATGGCTCCAAGGAAGACAACCCCGTAAACCACATGAGGTTCTACAGTAAATCAAAACCAAACGATGCCTTCAAGTTGACCAGAGATCACGTTTCGTGCATGCTCCCGAATCTCTTTAGTGAGAAGTACATTAGACTGTACTGTAAGAAGATGGTTCCAAGTCGAACGTATCGAGCTATCTGGAAGTACGTATGTTGTATTAGTTGCTCCAATACTCCTTAGCCATCCTTCCTTGTGCCTGCAGGTGCTTTCAGGAGTGGTGTACTGCTAAGAGCTTTGGGATAGCTACGGTAGCTTCTGAGCTGTTGCTGTCCTTGTACGCTGACAGCAGGTGACACTGTCTTCTCCTTCCTTTTAGGATGACGAAGGGATTCCCCAAACTCCCTACTCCATGGGGTACAAGTCCTCTACAAAAGGGAAGGGAGATGAAGTACCAGCTTTAGGGGATCGAGAGAAAGTAAAGAAGAACTTGGATCTGTAGCATCAGTGTAGAGATCACATGGCAGTGTTGTTTGATGTGTGGTATGTCTAGTTTTGCAGACATTTCGATTGTGGATTGTTTTCAGGTATTTTTGTACCGTAGGTATGTCTGCCTTCATTAATTGTGATTAATATCAACTTCCATACACTGTGGGTGTACCGGGAGTGATGTGTAGTATAGATGTATGCCTAGTAACAGTATTTTCTGGTTTCATATACGGCACAATACCCATACGTGCTGCAATGTAACCTAAACCGTACACGTACACGCCAGGGTCTGTGGACGTAGGAGCGACCATGCGTAAATCGATGTGGTTATGCAATGAGCGATGAGCGTTTTTGGTGACTGAAAACCACGTGCTCAGAAATCAAAATGGCGGAGCAACAGACGTCGGTACAAGTGGAGGGCGCTAAAATAAGCAAGAAGTACTGAGAGACGTTCTATTGAAATGCATTCAATACTCAATAGGACCCTTAACCGTGCATTAGCCGGTAGAATAAGATCTTTTTACTCTCCTTTGGCCGTTATGTCTTCCTTCCGGCATTGTCTACACAGTGAGATGAAAAGACGTTTGAAGCAAGAGAAGAAGCAAAAGGAGAAGGATCTCAAAGCTCAGCAACAACAGTCACAACATAAAACTCCAGACAAGGTTTGGTTGGGTGTTTGATCTAGTGTTCTGATGAATTATAGCCACCGACATCTTGTTAATCCCGTGCAGAGTTCGAAGAGCGGGGACGATGGCAGCGACACCCTTGACCCCAATGTACGAGGTGGTGCATTGACGAGTGCTGAGTGTGTTGTGCTATGTGGTGACTATGCCTCTGTATTTTACCCGGCATACACACGCACAGCAATACTTCAAGCTTCGCAGTCAAATGGTCAAGCATTTGAAGCAGAGCGGACCCCATCCCTACCCCCACAAGTTCCACGTCACGTCATCATTAACAGACTTCATCCAGTCGCACAGTGACCTTGAGGCTGGAGAGAGAAGGGAGGATGTCACAGTGAGTATATCAGGTGAGGGTTTGCAAGCTGTTGAATATTTGTCATGTGACTTACATCATTGTTGTGTGGTTATCACATGGTTGTCATGTGCCTACTATGTTTGAAATGTGGTATTTGGCTATGGATCATCATGGCAGGGCGTGTCCATGCCAAGAGGGAATCGGGGCCCAAACTTATTTTTTATGATATTCGAGGAGAGGATACCAAGCTCCAAGTGATGGCGGATGCCAAGTTAGCCACCTCTCCAATCTCAGCTGCCAGGGGTGAAAGAACACTCACTATTCACTGCTCTTTGCATTAGGCTGTTTGATGGAGGGGAAGAGGCCTTTGAGGAGATCAACAGTACCCTTCGTCGAGGGGACATCATCGGAGTCACAGGGTTTCCAGGTGTGTGCCTTGACTATCATCTCTCGGGTGGCTGTGTGGTTGTGTGCCTATGTGATAGTGTTCCTGTGTGCCTGTGTGCTGTGTGATTGTGTTCCTATGTGCCTGTGTGCCTGTGTGTTGTGTGATTGTGTTCCTATGTGCCTGTGTACCTGTGTGCTGTGTGATAGTGTTCCTGTGTGCTGTGTGATTGTGTGGTAGCCATAGTTCCTTTGATAGTGTGGCTCATCTGTTGCATGTGGTCTTGCAGTAAGGACTAAGAAGAATGAGTTGAGCATTGTCCCCAAATCACTACAACTGCTGTCGCCATGTCTCAGGATGCTGCCTCATCTACATTTTGGAATCAAGGATAAGGTGTGTGTGTGTGTGTGTGTGTGTGTGTGTGTGTGTGTGTGTGTGTGTGCATGTTTGAGCTAATGTGTGTAAACTGTCCGTATTGCTGTTAGCTTGCTGTATAGTTTATGATTATGAGTTGTATTTCTTCACTGGCGTAGGAGACAAGATATCGACAGAGATATTTGGATCTGATTGTGAATCCTCAGAACAGAGGCAAATTCATCACAAGAGCCAAGATCATCAGCTACATGAGGCGATTCCTGGACGAGCTAGGGTTCCTTGAGGTCAGTGTTAGAGAGAATTGGCTGCTCAGTGACCTCAGCATAGCAGTGGGACCCGCCCACACAACAGTGGGACCCACACATATAGACAGGTGAACGCCAACACTCACCCTCACACCGCTCTACTCTTGTTCCGTTTTAGATAGAGACCCCCATATTTAATATGATCCCAGGAGGTGCCAGTGCTAAGCCCTTCATCACTCACCACAACACCCTCAACATGGACCTCTTCCTGAGAGTGGCTCCAGAGCTGTACCACAAGGTATGGTGTGCTCAACTATACAAACACACACACACACACACACACACACACACACACACACACACACACACACACACACACACACACACACACACATACAGTCATCCACTTGGTCTTACCTCCAGATGCTTGTTGTGGGTGGTATTGATCGTGTTTATGAAATCGGTCGTCAATTTCGCAATGAGGGGATTGATCTCACGCACAATCCCGAGTTCACCACTTGTGAGTTCTACATGGCTTATGCCGACTATCAAGATTTGATGGAGATCACAGAAGCTATGGTGTCAGGTGAGGACCAGAGGTGTACTGTCCCCACCACATGCTAAGGATGTACTGTCCCCACCACATGCTAAGGATGTGCCGTCCCCACCACATGCTAAGGATGTGCCGTCCCCACCACATGCTAAGGATGTGCTGTCCCCACCACATGCTAAGGATGTGTTGTCCCCACCACATGCTAAGGATGTACCGTCCCCACCACATGCTAAGAATGTACTGTCCCCACCACATGCTAAGGATGTGCTGTCCCCACCACATGCTAAGGATGTGCTGTCCCCACCTCATGCTAAGGATGTGCTGTCCCCACCACATGCTAAGGATGTGCTGTCCCCACCTCATGCTAAGGATGTGCTGTCCCCACCACATGCTAAGGATGTACCGTCCCCACCACATGCTAAGGATGTACCGTCCCCACCACATGCTAAGGATGTACCGTCCCCACCACATGCTAAGGATGTACCGTCCCCACCACATGCTAAGGATGTATTGTCCCCACCACATGCTAAGGATGTATGCATTATACACACGTACTGTGTACACACTGGTTGCTTAGCATTAATTAAGCACCCACTGTTACCCAGGCTACACTCCTGTACATATGCACACTGTACACTGTGCACACTCTGTACATGCCCTGTACACACACTGTACACTGTGCACACTCTGTACACGCCCTGTACACACCCTGTACATACCCAAGCCACACCCCTCACCATTGTCAATGACATGTCACTAGGTATGGTGTATGAGATAACAGGGAGCTATGTGGTCAAGTACCACCCAACGGACGAGGAGGAAGGGCCGGAGTTCACCGTCGACTTTACCCCTCCTTTTCGGCGTGTGAGCATGATCCGCGAACTTGAAAGGAAGTTAGGCACCACATTTCCCCATCCTTCCGAGTTCGACACCGAAGGTTTGAGCAGAAGATGTCAGCTTGATATTTGTAAGACAGTTTGATTTCTCTCTCTCTCTCTCTCTCTCTCTCTCTCTCTCTCTCTCTCTCTCTCTCTCTCTCTCTCTCTCTCTCCCTCCCTCCCTCCCTCCCTCCCTCCCTCCCTCCCTCCCTCCCTCCCTCCCTCCCTCCCTCCCTCCCTCCCTCCCTCCCTCCCTCTCTCTCTCTCTCTCTCTCTCTCTCTCTCTCTCTCTCTCTCTCTCTCTCTCTCTCTCTCTCTCTTCCTCCTTGTAAAGCAGGCTTTACAAAGTTCCTCAATGACTTGTGTGTGAAGAAGGGAGTGGAGTGCAGTCCTCCACGCACAGCAGCCAGGCTGTTGGACAAGGTGAGATCCTTTACCCTACAGGGGAGGGTTGTTGGGTGATAACAGTGTTCTGTGTGGGTATCTGCATATATTTGTATATGTAAATGTAGTAAACCTATCCTTCAAATCACAGCAGTCGGGTTGGTGTTTTGCTATTGGGTATAATATTGTGTTTGTGTGTATGTGTGCACGTGTGTGTGTGTATGTGTGCATGTGTGTGTGTGTGTGTGTGTGTGTGAGTGTGCGTGTGTGTGTGTGTGTGTGAGTGTGCGTGTGTGTGTGTGTATGTGTGTGTGCACGTGTGTGTGTGTGTGTGTGTGTGTGTGTGTGTGTGTGTGTGTGTGTGTGTGTGTGCAGGTGTGCAATATGCCATCCCTGTTTCTGTCTACCTCAGCTGGTTGGGGACTTTGTGGAAGTGGATTGTGTCAATCCAACCTTCATCTGTGACCATCCTCAGATTATGAGCCCTCTTGCCAAGTGGTGAGTTTGAGCAATGCTGTGTGTGTGTGTGTGTGTGTGTGTGTGTGTGTGTGTGTGTGTGTGTGTGTGTGTGTGTGTGTGTGTGTGTTGCTCTATGGTGTGTAATTGCCATCTGCTATACACCCAGGCATCGCAATGTGGAGGGACTAACTGAGCGATTTGAGCTGTTTGTCTGTCAGAAGGAGATTTGCAATGCCTATACTGAACTTAACGACCCAGAGGTCCAGAGGGAGAGATTTGAGATGCAGGCCAAGGTCAGTCATGGTGTTTGGTGAAGGTGGTTTGTACAGCGCCAACACATCCTTGTGGTGTCTCCCCAGGACAAAGATGCAGGAGATGAGGAGGCACAGATTGTAGACGAAGGGTTTTGTACTGCACTGGAGTATGGCCTCCCTCCCACAGCCGGCTGGGGGATGGGTATCGACAGAGTAGCCATGTTCCTCACTGACTCCAGCAACATCAAGGTGTGTGTGTGTGTGTGTGTGTGTGTGTGTGTGTGTGTGTGTGTGTGTGTGTGTGTGTGTGTGTGTGTGTGTGTGTGCATGCGTGCGTACGTGTGGATTGATTCTTTTGTGATGTGGCTCTGTCTCTGCTTCATGTAGGAGGTCCTCTTCTTCCCAGCCATGAAACCGGAGTCGTCAAAGGAAGAGTCGAAGGAATCCACTCGAGGAGATGGAATGATTGAATCCAGCGTCTGATTTGGGGGACAATTTTCACTGATTTATTTGTAGTCTTTCATTCGAACACCCGTACGTGGACCAGACTATATGCCTTATTTGGAAGTGTATTTATGAATAAAGACAATAGAAGAAAACTCGCAGGGAGTGGCACCGTTCACGCATGGCTTTGCGAGTTGTATTTCTTCTCGCTTCTATCGCGTTGGCCTTCTGCCAAGAAGGCTGCTATGTTCAGATACCTCTTTCTGAGAGGCCATCTGTGGTGAAGGGCTTGCAACCTGAAGAGCTGCCAGTGAAAGACCTTCCGGAGGGCTTTGACTGGAGGGATCGTAACGGAGTGATGTACGTCTCTCACGCAACAAATCAGTTCGTACCGTCGCCTTGTGGTTCGTGTTGGGCTCATGCCACCGTAGGAGCACTTACCGACCGTTTTATCATCGCTACGAAGGCTCTAAAGTCCTTCCCTCCTTTGTCCTCTCAAGTACTTCTAAATATTGGCCCATTGAAGGGATTCGGGAGCTGTCGAGGCGGGAGTGACGTTTTGGCCTACCAATTCATCCACGAGTATGGTATCACGGACGAGACGTGCATGCCTTACCTAGGCGTAGATACGAGCCATTGGGGCGAGGTGGCGGTAGAAGAGCAGCTTTGCTGGCAGTGTGTGGCGGACGGATCGTGCGGGTTTGTCAACGGTACACTTTACCGCATCAGTCAGTACGGTTCACTGATTGGCGAAGCGGCAATGATGAACGAAATTTACAACCGTGGTCCTATTGCCTGCTCCTTGTACGCCCACACTCCCGCCTTTTCCGACTACAACAGCGGGATTATCACGGACAAGACTAGCTATAACTCCACCACACATGTGGTTGTTGTCACTGGTTGGGGAGTTGATTCGGATAGTGGAATGCGATATTGGATTGGCCGTAACTCCTTTGGGAGTGCCTGGGGCGAGGAAGGCTGGTTCAAGCTGCAGCGAGGGGCAAACTGCCTCAACATAGAAAAGCACCCATGTGCGTGGGCCGTGCCTCAGTTGTGAACACACTTCTTTTTCACAGTTCATTTATACCCATAACTACAATGATTATTAATTTCATTCACTTCACACATAATACATATATATGTCGTGTACATACACAGACTGTCAGGCAGCGCACACAAGAACATGCTGAAGTTGGCTAATATTCTGACTTTGATCTTTCCATTGCCATCCTCAACTGCTCATTGTCATCCTTTGAGAAGTCCTGAAATCAAAATTGAAACTTGTAGCACTGACTGGTAATAGAATCCAATAGTACGTGCATGCATTGTGTGTGTGTGTGCGTGTGTGCATGTGTGTGCGTATGTGTGTGTGTGTGTGTGTGTGTGTGTGTGTGTGTGCATGTGTGTGCGTATGTGTGTGTGTGTGTGTGTGTGCATGTGTGTGCGTATGTGTGTGTGTGTGTGTGTGTGTGTGTGTGTGTGTGTGTGTGTGTGCGTGTGTGTGTGTGTGTGTGGGCGTGTGTATGTGTGTGTGTGTGTGTGTGCGTGTGTGTGTGCATGTGTGTGTGTGTGTGTGTGTGTGTGTGTGTGTGTGTGTGTGTGTGTGTGTGTGTGTGTACACAACACACCTCACTACACACTACAGAATCTCACCACAAATCGTTCGTATTCAAACTTGTGCCTAAGTTTTATGTGGTCAATGAAGTTCCCACTCTGCATGTTGGGATCTCCCCAGGGCATGGAGGCACAGATGGGGCATACCTAATAAGGAGAATGCAGAGTTGGTGACTGGAGCATCTTGCAAGAATGCAAACATGCCAGATTGCATCCACAAGCAAAAAATAACAAAATTTGTACACAGACTTACAAAATCTTTCATCTTAGAACACAAAGTATAAGTACATAAATAACTGCTTACAACTTTAACGTTGCCGTCCGCTTTGCTGTGATCATCACCAACATGCTTCAGCAGTCCTTCTTGACTGAGGTTTTTCTGGCCACAGATTGGGCAGTTGAAGGTATGGCGATTGGGAACAGACACTCTGGTAGACAGATGAAATTGCTGCTAATGATAATTACACACACACACACACACACACACACAC
The DNA here is from genome assembly GCA_963170055.1 of Halisarca cf. caerulea. NCBI lineage: Eukaryota > Metazoa > Porifera > Demospongiae > Chondrillida > Halisarcidae > Halisarca > Halisarca cf. caerulea. The sequence continues at coordinate 3,274,317 of CAUJGJ010000258.1, read as the reverse complement.
ACACACACACACACACACACACACACACACACACACACACACACACACACACACACACACACACCTTTGAACAGACCTCTGGCGCAGTCCTGCACTCACGCTCAACTCATTCCCTCCACATCGCTGTTCATGAGTATTGTAGGCTATCAACTTCATCTATAAGAAGCATGTATTAAAAGATGGCGGCAGATAATAATCCCCCTTAGATCAAAACATACTTCCTGTTGGCACTTCGGGCATTTGGTGCTCTGTTTCTTGATCTCTTCTTCTAACGGCCACTCTTCAGTCAAGTGCCTCATGTCTACCCCTTCGCGACAGGTGGGGCAGCTCTGGTGACCAGCATCCGCGCAACGCTCGACACAACTCCTACAGAACCTGAGCAAATGTTTCACGCGTAATAACGAGAATGCTCGTTAGCAGTACTGCGTGGTAAAGCCAATCAAAAAAACAAAAGTAATCAAAGTACCCCTGCGGCAAGCAAGTAAACTTACAAGTGACCGCATTGCAAAGAAACAGGCTCGTTGAAAACACTAGCACACACTCCACAAATGTATTTGCTGTCTACGCTTGACTCCATGTTTTTTTCTTTCTGTCTGAATTCGCTGAATCATCGGAATATAATTCTAAGAATGGGGGAAAATCCCTGGTGAAACACCATCAATTTTCGTGGGTTGTCTGGCTCGATAAAATGGCCACCGTTAGGCTGTCTGCTGAAGAGAGGTCGTTCATCATATCTGGGATTACAGAAAACTTCAGAATTGACGGAAGAAGCCGACAAGATTTCAGAAAGTTCGAAATCAAAAGAAATGTCATATCCAACACAAACGGTTCGGCTCAACTGCAGCTGGTAAGGAATGTTGTGCATGTTGATGGTCTGGTCTATTGCATTAATTGGTCTATTCTGGTCTATTGCATTAACCCACTTCATTGTGAACTTCAACCCTAATAATACATGCACATACCACTATATATGTCCATGCCCACATTGTCATTAAATCCCCACCAATTAATTTCTATAATTTTAACATCTATACACCTCTCAAATTAAATGTAAGTCACCATTGCTTTCTGTAAATTAATGGGCCTCCACAGCATACACCCTTGATTACATACAATTTTTCCACTGTACAAATACATTACTATTAAATTGCTTTTGTGTTTTGTAATGCATGCACGCACCATGCATTCTTCTTTTGACCTGTTATGTTGTACTGGCTCCATCACATGTTGATGGTAGACCACCAGCCATACCACTCACATTTACTCCCACTTGTACCTCACTAATCAATATAACATTATTACACACCTCCCTTTGGCTGTAAAGCATATAATAATAATAATAATAATATTGCTTTACACACACGCGCGCACACACACACACACACACACACACACATACGCACCCATGCACGCATGCACATACACACACACACGCGCGCGCAGCGCGCGCACACACGCACACGTGCGCACACACACACACACACACACACACACACACACAAACACACACACACACATACGCACCCACGCACACACACACACACATGCACACACACACACACACACACACACACATACACACACACGCACACACACACACGCAAACACACACACACACACACACACACACACACACACACACACTAGTTTCCACAATTGTCCAATTTTTTTCCGTATGCTAGGGTAACACATCTGTATTGGTTGGAGTGAAGGCAGAATTGGATAGCCCAACCAAATCGGCCCCGGACTGCGGAAAAGTGCAGTTCTTTGTTGACTGGTGAGTCCCCTGACTCCAGCGTTCCACTTCATTGTTCTCGTTGCACTCTGAAGTCCCCACAATAAGTGCTTGCGTTAAAACAGCATTGTAGCATAGTTACATCTTGGCCTGTAATGTCATTTTTCTTTTCCTTTTATGAACTTGGAATGAGACGTGGACCTTAGTTGTGTGTGTATTTTTGTTAGTTTGAGATGAAAGAACGTCTTCCATCTTGTGTACCACACGCATGATGACCTCTTGTTGACAGGCTTTACCTGTTGTGAAACAGAGCTCAATGTTTTGTGCAGCTCGGCATTGGCGTCTCCCGAGTTTGAAGGTCGTGAGGGGGAGGAGTTGGGATCACACTTATCCAAGATGATCTCCCATGCCTACTCTAGGGGCAAATGTATGAACCTTTCTTCGCTTTGTATCATCCCAGGAAAGGCTTGCTGGAACCTCTACATTGATGCTGTTGTGAGTTGTGTTCTTGTGACAGAAATGCCCGTCAACAGCCAATCACATAACGTGCATGGTGCTAAAGGCATCCTGTGAAGGATCTGCTTCTTTGGTCATGTTTTAAATAGTCCAACAAACTACAATACCTAAGAAGGAATGTGTATTGATTTTAATTCCCAATCTCCCTACACAGGTGGTGGAGTGGGGAGGTAGTGTCCTCGATGCACTTGGGATTGCCATACTGGCAGCTCTGAGTGATACAAAGTAGGTTGTCATGGTTGCATGTGTACTCGCCCACCTCTTATGCCTTGTACATGTGCTAGGTTGCCCAAGCTTGAGAAGACGGGAGAAGGAGAGGACATTGAGATAGAAGTAGTGAATGATCCTACTGTGTACGATTTGCTTCAGCTCAGCAGTGTACCCTTAATAGTGACCCTTTCTATGGTGTGTGTGTGTGTGTGTGTGTGCATACATATGTGTGTGGGTGTGAGTGTGGGTGTGTTCATACATGTGTGTCTATAGTCCCCAATATAAAGCAGACCAGTGGCCAACTGGTTTAACCACAATCCACAAACCATATGCAGGTGGAAGATGAATTTGTTGTTGATGCCACACAAGAGGAGGAGTCTTGCTCCTCTGCTCAAATGACCTTTGCCATTGATTTCAATGGAGATGTCTGTTCCATCATGAAAGGGAAGTCGAGTGGTATTCCTACAGACCTTGTATTAGAGGGGATTACTGTGAGTGTGTATATGCATGAGTGCATGCGTGCATGTGTATGTATGTGTGTGTGTGTGTGTGTGCATGCATGCAAGCAAGTATGCATTCGTACGTGAGTGCATGCATGTGTGTGTGTCTGCATTTTTGAGCATTTGTTTGTGCAAATACACAACATGGCAGTCATATGAATGTTTTTAGTTCTAGCAGCAGGCTAATTTTGTGTCTTTCTCCAGGTCGCTCAAGAAACGGGTCAAAAGCTTTTTAAACAGTTGAAAGAAGAGACCTAATGCATTCTTTGATTTATAGCTTTGAATTTTTATTGATTGATTATGTCTTTTGATATAAACAAAAATGGCGGCCTTTGATCAGCTGCTTTTGGTTGCAATTGTATTTTTATTGTTATCGGCGTCACAAAGTATGGACGAGGAAGAAATAAAGAAGAACAGGTTATTCAGCGTGTTGTTCTTGCTATAGATATCCAAAACAACGTAGCTTAGAGTGTGTATGGTTCCACAGCACACGGAATGAAAGCTGTACCGCAGTACGACGATCTGCTGTTGTACCTTTCTACATGCGTGTAGTGCGTACTGAGGGCGTGATGTGTCGTGCTGTGCTATGCTGTGTGTGTGTGTGTGTGTGTGAGTGTGTGTGTGTGTGTGTGTGTGTGTGTACTGTGTGTGTGTGTGTGTGTGTGTGTGTGTGTGTGTGTGTGTGTGTGTGTGTGTGTGCATTGTATGTGACCACAGCGTAGGTTAGAGTATATTTATGGTTTTTCTATTTATGGACCATTGGTGGGACACCATACCCGACCATTGGTGGGACACCATACCCGACCATTGGTGGGACACCATGCCCGACCATTGGTGGGACACCATGCCCGACCATTGGTGGGACACCATGCCCGACCATTGGTGGGACACCATACCGACCATTGGTGGGACACCATACCCGACCATTGGTGGGACACCATACCCGACCATTGGTGGGACACCATGCCCGACCATTGGTGGGACACCATGCCCGACCATTGGTGGGACACCATGCCCGACCATTGGTGGGACACCATGCCCGACCATTGGTGGGACACCATGCCCGACCATTGGTGGGACACCATGCCCGACCATTGGTGGGACACCATACCCGACCATTGGTGGGACACCATACCCGACCATTGGTGGGACACCATACCCGACCATTGGTGGGACACCATACCGACCATTGGTGGGACACCATGCCCGACCATTGGTGGGACACCATGCCCGACCATTGGTGGGACACCATACCGACCATTGGTGGGACACCATACCCGACCATTGGTGGGACACCATACCCGACCATTGGTGGGACACCATGCCCGACCATTGGTGGGACACCATACCCGACCATTGGTGGGACACCATACCCGACCATTGGTGGGACACCATGCCCGACCATTGGTGGGACACCATGCCCGACCATTGGTGGGACACCATACCCGACCATTGGTGGGACACCATGCCCGACCATTGGTGGGACACCATACCCGACCATTGGTGGGACACCATACCGACCATTGGTGGGACACCATACCTGACTACTAATCTCGCGTCCCATAATATTATCCAGATCCCTAATCCTCCATTTTACTTGGATAGGGGCGGTTTGAGGGTCTGGGTATGCCACAAGCTGAGTGCTACGTAGGTATGCGTCGGGGCAGGTCCAGTGTCCAGCAGTCATGATTGTGTGTTGACATGCTCAGTTTTTGTCCTGCTTAGACTGAAGGTCCTCTCCATGTTCCAGCACGGCTATGACAGCTACATCCGTCATGCCTTCCCTCGCGATGAGCTCTGCCCCCTAACCTGCTCTGGCCGGGACACCTGGGGAAGCTACTCACTCACTCTCATTGATAGCCTTGACACACTCTTGGTGAGCGGCAGTGTTTGGTGCACGCTATGCTAAGGGCTGGTTGTGCGACGGCAACTTGTTGTGTACTTTGCATGATCGATGTGAACTTTGTCTGTGAAGTTACAATTTTACGCGTGAAATTAATTCATGTGAATTGTGCAAGGAATCCTCCTTGCATAAATTATGTATAGTTAACGTAAATTGTAACTTGTATGTCTGAAACTGTTTCTATAATAATTTATGTAACATATGAATTTTTTCAGCTAGTGTAAGTGATTCTGAATACTGATTGTTCAGAACATTGATACTTGTTGCATGTGTAGCCCTTTAGCCTTACAGGATTCTTTTCCCTTTGGTATTAGATCATGGGGAATGTGTCGGAGTTTCAGAAGGCTTACAGATATGTCACAGCTAACATGACATTCAATGGAAATGTCAATGTATCTGTGTTTGAGACAAATATACGAGGTTTGTTGGAATCAGCTTTTTTAGCTCTAGCCATCATCTTGTGTTGTCTGGTTGGTTCTCAGTGATTGGTGGACTGCTGTCAGCTCACCTGCTGTCAGTACGTGGGGAAATCCCCTTGGCCCCTGGATGGCCCTGTGAAGGCCCCCTACTGAGACTAGCCGAATCACTTGCCAGAAGAATCCTCCCTGGTAAGGTACCTGACAGTGCTGTGTGTTCTCTCTGTATGCCGTGTGCCCATCTCATTTCCGTAACTCTTAAGGAGTAATCTGGTTTGAGAAGTATACCCTCACATGATGCACCACCATGTGATGATGTGATATGGTTCTGATAAGGAAATATTTCTAGATATAGGAGTATTGTTTCCTTATCCCATGGTATGCCTTTACCAGGAGCTACTGTACACCATGTTTGTGCATTGCAGCCTTCAACACCCCAACTGGGTTACCTTATGGCACCATCAACCTTGATGGTGGGGTTCATGTGGAAGAAACTCCCGTCACGTGCACAGCCTGCTGTACATCGTTCCTTGTTGAGTTTGGTACCCTCTCAAGATTGACAGGTCAGCCTCTATACATGGTGTTGATGTAGGTAGCATTTGAGTGGGGGTGATGTGAAACCCAGGGTGTTGATGTAGGTAGCATTTGAGTGGGGATGATGTGAAACCCAGGGTGTTGATGTAGGTAGCATTTGAGTGGGGATGATGTGAAACCCAGGGTGTTGATGTAGGTAGCATTTGAGTGGGGATGATGTGAAACCCAGGGTGTACTGTTTGTGATGGAATTTGTTTAGGTGATCCAGTGTTTGAGGAAACAGCTTTGAGAGCTGTTGACAGCATATGGGAGAGAAGGAGTCCTTCGGGCTTGGTGAGCTTCTTGGTCTCCTATCATCAAATGGCCATGTGTACCCTTTTTGATGTCATCTTCACTTGATAGTTTGGAAATCACATTAATGTTCACACTGGGATGTGGACTGCCACAGAGTTCACTATTGGAAACTATGTGGACTCGTTCCTGGAATATCTTGTCAAAGGGGCCACCTTGCTTGGCCATCCTGACCTGTGGCAGAAGTTTATGGGTGAGAGTCCATCCGTGTTGAATACTACCCAATGGTGTGTGTGTGTGTGTGTGTGTGTGTGTGTGTGTGTGTGTGTGTATGTGTGTGTGTGTGTCATCACTGTGTGGGTGAGTGGGTGGGGGGTGTCATTACTGTGTGTGTGTATTTGCTCTGCAGAGTTGCTTCCCATCATTCAAAGGACCAACTACGACAATTGGTACTTGTGGGTCCACATGGACAAGCTGAGTCTAACCTCTACAATGTTTATTGCTTTGGATGGCTATTGGCCTGGTCTACTGGTCAGTGATGAAACACGACATACCACAGCACCCACACCACTAGGTATACCTAGCCACACCCCTCAGACCACCACATGCACCTCACCACACCCATATCACCTCACCCCACGTCACACCCCTTGGACCACCACATGCACCTCACCACACCCATATCACCTCACCCCACGTCACACCCCTTGGACCATCTCACACACCTTTCCACACACCTCAAATGCACTAAGTTTGACCACTCAGTGTAAATGTAAAAGTGCTACTTGTGCTTGTGGTCTGTAGGCTCAGGTTGGTGAGATTGAGCAGGCGAAGGAAACGTTGTTCAACTACTTCTCTGTTTGGAGGAGGTATGGGGCCATTCCAGAGATGTTCAATATTGTTCAGAACCAACCTTACAAGCATTTCACAGCTTACCACTTGCGGCCAGGTTAGGATGGGTGGGTCGACAGCATACTGTAAAATAGACCTTTTGTCCCCTCATCTGTCCACCATCTACCATGCCACAACCTGTGTAATATAGCACTGTCATCTGTCCACCATCTACCGTGCCACAACCTGTGTAACATCGGATGTACTGTTGTTTGTGCTCCACTCTGTCACCATGTTTTGCTCTTTCTGACCTTTTGCTTTCGTGTTGACTTGACGCACGTGCTCTATCGCTCCCCCTCTCCCATCAGAGCTTGCCGAGAGCTTGTGGTACCTGTACAAAGCTACCAAAGACCCTATTTTCCTGGAGTTTGGTAGGACAATGGTGGACACTATCTATGCAGTGTCAAAGGTCCCTTGTGGCTTTGCTACTGTAAGTGTGTGTGTTCCCCTGTGTATTGGTACAGCATGCACACAACATGTGTGCAGCAGGCGTGTAACATCTGCACCCACATCATAGCCTAAATGTATGGACACTCATTCACCAGTATACATACACACACACACACACACACACACACACACACACACACACACACACACACACACACACACATGCACACACATGCACACACACACACACACACACACACACACACACACACACACACACACACACACACACACACACACACACACACACACACACACACACACACACACACACACACACACACACACACACACATACACACACACACACACACACGCACGCACACACACACACACACACACACACACACAGTTTATCCACTTGCCATAGATCAACAATGTCACCAACCATCAGCTTACGGACAGAATGGAGTCCTACTTCTTAGCAGAGACCCTCAAGTATCTTTACCTCTTGTTTGATGAGGACAACTTTGTCTCCTTAAATCCTGTAAAGTCTTCGTCTCCACTGATGTCCACCTTAGGTGGAGCGCACTACCTCACACATGATCCTAAGCTGACACGGAATGGCTGCAGTGTGGGTGCCAGTGGGTATGTGTTCAACACAGAGGCGCACCCCATCGATGTGGGGTCATTGAAGTGTTGCGAGGCATATCACAGTAGAAGGGAAGGAAGCAGTGGGCAGAAAGAGAACAAACAAGACCGAAAAGAAGACACACTCAAGGAGAGAGATAGGAACAGAAAGGAAGGAAAAACAAAGAGTAGAGTAGCGTGTAAACCAAGACCTTTTCATGACCGATTCCAAGTTTTGGGGATTACTTTATGATGTTTCAATGTAATTGTTTGTTTTATTTCATCCACTATAATTTGTGTTAATCTCTTGTCGATATATGATTCCAGCTGCATATGTGTGCTGCATTGCGATGTCGTATGAACCAAGCGGTGCACTAGTGCAAGTTGTGTATTCAAGTTATCAGCAAATGGAGTGTTCAACAGCACAAACAGATGTATTTAGTCATTTTCCACTTGCAATCTGAAGCTGTGAACCAGATTGATGCTTGCATGATGCTTGAACACGTTCAGCTAGCCATGGTCTTCACCATGTTCTACATATATTATGTACAAAGTGTACGTGGAACTCGCTTAGTAAGTACCTGGCTTAGTACATACTCCTGGATAGTAAGCACTCACGATCCTCATTCTGTCCCTGTGTACCTCATGTACATAAACCATAGACATAGTTACGGTGTCTATGCATAAGCCAACCCTGATATGTACCTCTGATAAGAAGTACTGGTTTGTGTCCCCTTTGAGGTAGGTACTAAGCAAGTTTCACTGTACAGTGTATATACCTTATGTATGTGAGAGGACATTTTGTTTTCGTGTCACCATGGACATCAATGCTGTATATGTGATATGCAGGTACAACATGCATGGGTGTAGTGCAGCTGTGTGCATGTGTGTAGTATGAGTCGTTGACATTGTAAGTATATACGTGCGATATTATATTATAATTTTAAGTATATTAATAGTTACTCTCTGTCCTACACCTCCATTCTGTGGAGCAAGCTGCAGAGAGCACTGCAAACACTGGTATTGTAACAGCCTACACTAATCCTTTCACTGCTCATTCAGAGAGCATGCCGGACCATGGACACTCTACATGGTATAGAGAGTCTGGCCAGACTGACTAACCATACACACTCTACACTACATATGTATATAGAGTGTCTATGGACTAACGTGGACCATAATAATGGCGTATTTGGGTATAGTTGCACCAAATATGTCAGGTGAACAAATAGCATTGTGTTATAGTTACTATTAAGTAGTAAACAAAGAGTATATGTAAAATAAATACCAATAATTAAGAGCAAACAAATGTTGCATTAACTATAGGATACGCCTCAGGTTCTTGTTAGCAAGTCATGCCTTTTCGACATGGATGGTCCTTACTGGACGGACAGCAGTCTTTCTTCTCTTATGCAACCTACAAAGAGAAGGAAGACATAAGGAGGAGGAGGATGCATTGGGCACTCGGCAGACTGGTAGTCTGATAAAAGATAGTCACACGGCCTATGTTTCAACAGTTATCTGAACTGTTTACTCATCCAACCATGTTTTTGTACAGACAGTCTACATGTGCTCAGATATGTTAAATATTATGTGAGCATGATTACAACACATGCACATAAACAAACAGACACAGATACACACACACAAACACACACAAACACACACACACAAACACACACACATAAACACGTACACACACACACACACACACACACACACACACACACACAAATACACACACACACACACACACACATACACACACACACACATACACACACACACACACAAACACACACACACATAAACACGTACACACACACACACACACACACACACACACACACACACACACACACACAAATACACACACACACACACACACACATACACACACACACACATACACACACACACACACAAACACACACACACATAAACACGTACACACACACACACACACACACACACACACACACACACACACACACACAAATACACACACACACACACACACATACACACACACACACACACACACACACACACACACACACACACACACACACACACACACACACACACTACTCACCATAGGGCCATAAGTAATAGTACAGCAAAGCCAATGGCAATGAACACAAATCCTCCAGCCACTGCAGGTGGGACTACTGTCAGCAACAGAAATTCACTTGTATCAATTAACAGAGTAGTTGTACTGGGATTCTCAGCTAACGTCATTGATGAGATAGGAACGCCAATGGTCTGAGATATCGTACTTTGTGAGGCTGCCACTGCAGACACCAAGACCTCTGGGGATAGGAGCTCAATGGTGGGGGAGCTACCACCAGAGGATAGGGCTGCAACATAGAATTGGATCTCCAGCTCAGTTCTTCCATTAACTGTGACCTCCCTTGGGTAACCAGGGAGTATGACAATGTTGTTCACTGTGTAGACTGCCTGTGTGCTTCTCTTGTGGAGAGCACTCCTGGATAGTGTACACTCAGTGGAAAACTATACATTGAGAAGAATTTACACTGACATTTACAAACCTTTGGATTCTCTTTGCCGCACAGCTGTGAGAGCTGCAGTATGCAGTAATGGCAGTAGCAATGCTTTGCTTGAATGCAGCCTGTTTTGTGGGCGTCCACTGCAATGAGACAAAAAATACAATGACAATCTTTGCTTTCAATACAATTTGACAAAGTCAACCGACCTCGGAAAGTGACATCTCCAAAACCATGACTGCTGCTGCTTTCTTTGCTTCTTCTGTGGTTGGCATTTCGTTAGGTACTGTCGGGGATGGCGAGGAAGATGCTGGTGATGAGGAAGATACAGGAGAGAGAAGGGAACATTACACTATTGGCACTCAAATAAATTAGAAGTATTTAGTCTCATCAAATGCGTACATACAATTGGCAATACTACAGAAGAAAGGTACACATACATACCTGAAGGTAAGGGTGCCGACGTACTGGTGGGGGAGATGACTGTAGAATCTATTGTGAAGAGTTATAGACAGATTAACTGCACATACACATGTATACATGTTAATGTTTCAAATGTAATGTTCACTACACCCGAGGGTGCATACACACAGAACTGCTGTACTTACGGTACGATGATACGAGGTCTCCTACATCCCCTGAGCCTGAACCTGAGCCTGCGCCTGAGCCTGAGCCTGAGCCCACTGACGCTGACACTGGCAATGAGCCTGACGCTGACACTGGCAATGATGACGCTGATGCTGACACTGACGCTGACACTGGCAATGATGACGCTGACGCTGACACTGACGCTGACATTGACACTGACACGCTACCTACAGAAGTATATAAACACACATGAAACGCACATGGCAGCAAGTGCCGTCAAAAACACAAGAAACGAACTGTTAAGTCCACATTCCACATTGCTTGCAAGGAAAGCAGTTACAAGTAATCCTAGAGCCTTAAGTTTCCAGGGTGTCATTTTTTTCCTTCAGAGCTCAACAATACACTGGTCTCTAAGGAAGTGTACAGAAGAAACGTATTGGTCCTTATGTAGCTAGGGAGCATTTCATTGGATGAGGGTTCCTTTATGGCAGCTTAACATTCACGTCTGCGAAAACATCTTCTCTTGGCGGACAATCACACCATTCTTCGCCGTGGCCACGAACAGTCACATGTGACAAAACTGACAGAAGTGGCTCCAGTACTAGTCTCTCTACGAATGTAGCTTCTCGGCCACTGCACCAGCGCCCGCAGACCAATGCAAACACGTGTACAACTCGTTCCAGGAAGTGTATCACAGCAATCACATAAAGCTCTCAGTTCCGTTGCATGATCCCATATGGCGTGTGTCAAACATATCATTAACTTCCTTCAAAGAAAGAAATTCTGTGTATAAGTTAACTCAGCATCTATGACTCCTGCTACTGATCCACAGAAATAGCACTTACTGACAGTTAGAATTTAACAGACTAGACCTCTTAGGCATAGACCTGCTACAGTAAAGCACAGATACTACAAACCACATCTTTTGCTTCAAGAAATTAAAGAAACCATACAAAAATAATTAATTGACTTGGTATGCGCCACTACTATGCGGGTTATTCGCACACACCTCCGATACACCCTCGTTTCTAACCACGTGACTTCCGATATTCCCGAGATCTATAGTGGGTGTCACGGTGGGTGTTCTCTGTGATAAAGCGATCGCTGCTCTCAACTCCAAGGCTGTAGGATTTATGTTTGAAACCATGAGAACTACTAGTGTTTTGTTCTTCTGTTCTCTAACGATTTTAGCAGCCGCAACAAGAGGACTCGCTTCGTCTTGTGACCACTGCGTCAAAGAATGGAGCGACTGTTTGGATAAGAAGTGTTCGAATGAACGCTCAACAGGGTCTTTGAACCACGCCGTTCCTGGAACGTGTGGTTGGTTCTGCAAGTCGCTGAGGCGCGTGTGTTTCGAGAAATGTAACAAGCCTACGAAGGACAAAGGGGTGAAGTCAGACAGTAACTTTATCGTGAAACCGGCAAGAGTTCCCTACCTAGATACGGAAGACGAAGGAGAACTACTTATACACGTTTCTCCCCAAGTCTGGAGAAAAGGTGAGCTATTTTACCACAGATGCTCTGCATCGGTTGTGCTGGTGGACATGATCTTGTGTGTGGTAGTGGAAGCCATAGAGTCAATGGATCATCCGATGGATTTCATGTCACCCGTTTGCAATGAGTGAAATCAGTGAATTCATTTGTTGAGTATGTGCTATAAATAGCACTCCTGCCCCGCGTTTACATACTTCAGCTAGGACATGAAACAGCAGTGGCTGTGCGCATAGATTAATGAAGAGGTTCTATACTTATGTTATGTACAGGCAATAACACATTGAAGACATACGCACACACAGACACACAGACACACACACACACACACACACACACACACACACACACACACAAAGAGGGAGATTTCAGTGGGAAAAGTGTATGCTCTCTGTTCTCTTCTTCCAGGATTTACAGTTGCTATTCACCATGGTAACACCAGTGAGGTCCTGCATAAGGTAGACCAAGATGTCCTACTGAAGTTAGACTCCTCTCATGTTGACCGTCAGAGCAGAAAGTGGTATGCTGTCAAGACACCCCTCAAGGCTCACAGCGGTGGTCTGAGTAGGTTGACGGCTGTGCTCTACTATGACAATGGACCCATGGAGGGAGAGACCAGACAGGTCACCTTTGTCAAGGCACCTCCAACTGACTCCAGAGTTGTGCATGTTGACCACAAGTATGCAAGTGTGTGTTGTCTCACCTGTCACTTATCCACTACTTGCTGTCACATGACAGTTGTGTGATGTACTGTTATGTAATGTCACAGGATGATCATGTGGGGCTGTGTGTGCTCACACTTGCAGGTCACACACGTATCATGTGACAGTGCCCACGTTTACATTGTCACCTGTGTATCATGTGACTCTTATTGCTCTCTCATTTTGATTACGTGTACATATGTCCTGACACTTCCAGGCTGGATGCCGTGCTTGACCTCTATGGCCTACCAATGATCATCACAGGGATGTATACTCATGGGGTTGATGAGCTCTATGAAACCCTCATCCCCAATCTCGAAGCACCTCACGGTATGTAGAGGTGTGCTGATGACACACAAGCAAACAATTGTGATTCGTTGTGTCCCTGTGTGTGTGGTATATGTGCACCCCATCCTACCTACCTAGGGTTCAACACCATTCTAGCATACATCACTACTGAAGCAGTGAACATCACGGCCGTATTGGCCTTCTTGGATCGGTGAGCATGAGTTGTGTGGAAGTGTCCCAGTCTGTCCTTCACTAAAGCACTCCTCTCAGGTGCCACCAGGTTGGCATCAACTACATCTTGGAGGTGGGGGAGTTTTGTGAGAAACATACGAGTGAGGAGGTGGATTGGAACGGTTTAGAGAAGCTCATCCTGGCTACCAGAGACCATCCTGCCCTACTGGGGTGAGTGAGTGTACCTACTGTACAGTAGTCTCGTGAATCAAACCCCTACCCACCCTCCATTTTATATATATTGGTGTATAAATACTTCCCACCCGTATTAATAAATTGGAGGGCAGGTAGGGGTCTGGCTCACGAGACTAACTGTGCAGTACTCTATGTAGTCAAGCAGTCTGCTCCTAAGTTGTGTACACGTGTTTCCAAGCTGCTTGGCAACTACATCTGAATGGCTGTGTGTTTGCTTATTTTTAACTGGCTATAGCAGACGTTTAGTAATACTGTCCAGTATAGCTTCTTTATAAAGGACACTTTGTAACAATATGCATTGAGCTGTTTTGTCCCTTGTTGGAAGGTTGTCCTCTTTTGGAGTTTGAAAATTTATTAGAACTACCGTAGAGAAGGCCCTGAGACCTCACATCACATCCCTAGTATGAAGGTTTACTAAACTGCATACTAACTTCAGAGAGTCCAATATCAGAGTTTCTAGTGCGCACACCGTTGGATGTAGGTTGGGACTATCATGTTTTGCATGTCCAATTATAGTGTTTTACGTTTGGTTCATAGTTGCAGGTCCCCCTCACCTTTGGTATGTGCTGTGTTAGCGGCTGTGTGCAATGTGCATTGTTTGTTGCTGTTTTCAGATACTATCTGGCAGATGAGCCAGCAGGAGCTGGCATACCAGAGAATATTCTGCGAGAAAGTTATGAATTTATCAAGGTGTGTGTGTGTGTGTGTGTGTGTGTGTGTGTGTGTGTGTGTGTGTGTGTGTGTGTGTGTGTGTGTGCAAGTACATGTATGTGTACATATGTGTTAAATTTCCATCCCTGCACTCTCTCCAGGAGTTGGACCCCTACCATCCTGTGTTCATGGTCTTCTGTTGTGTTAACCCAGCAGAGTATGAGCTGGACTATGACATTGGTTAGTGAGTACATGTGTGCTGGTGTGTAGGGGTGTGTCCACTGTGTACTGGTGTGTAGGGGTGTGTCCACTGTGTGCTGGTGTGTAGGGGTGTGTCCAATGTGTGCTGGTGTGTAGGGGTGTGTCCAATGTGTTCTGGAAAGGGAATGTGAGGGGTGTGCTGCAGAGTGGCTGTGTCGTTCACTGTTCACTGTATCATCCTACCTGCAGGAATGGTGGATCCGTACCCAGTTCCCAATGGACCTCCTGCATCTGTGAGAGCTATGTGGTGGTGATTTTTTCTCTGTGTGAACTCTGTGTGACTATTCGGTTGCCTTCGGTAGATCTCTGGCCTATTGGATGAGTTGGCAGCTGTTGGCAAGCCCTTTGCTCTCGTCCCTCAAGCATTTGGTGGTGGAGAGTGGTGGTGGAGAACCCCTACACCACTGGTGAGTTGTATTGCTAGGGACCAGGGTTATGTGACTGTCATGACTGTCATGTGACAGTGGGTGGATCAAAATATAAATCTGAGGTCATGTGACTGTCATGTGACAGTGAGGGACCAAAGTATAGATCTGAGCTCATATAACTGTCATGTTTCACTACAAGAATAGATCTGATATCCAGCCAGCCACTCTGTTGTCTTCCTTGTCCAAATTCAGGAGGTGCGTATGATGACTTACCTGGCTTTGGTGAAAGGAGCTTCTGGTTTCATCTTCTTCATCTACGGACCTCGTTACATCCCCTACTCCACATCTCTCTGGTCAGAGTGCAGGAACCTGGCTTTGGAGGCCTTGGACATATCAGCCAGCTTGCTGGGTGGAAAGCCA
>CAUJGJ010000258.1:3223600-3256100 GCA_963170055.1 Halisarca cf. caerulea | reverse complement strand
GACAAAAGGGAAGGTGTGTGGTCTGCTGCAGGTGCCACGGCTCCTGTGTATACTTTTCTTTTGTCAGAGCAATATACTCAGCAGCTACCTGACTTGAGTGGCACTGAGTGCACTGTAACTAGATCAAACCAGTTGCAGTGACCCAGTGTGCTCGGCTCTGACTTGTGTGGTAGCCCCATGCAGAGTGCCCAAGTTGGGGCCTGATGACAGGTCTTCTTAATTCCAAGATAAGTTTATTGCGTGTCATGTGACCGTGCTTGGCCAGTGGCTTCATGTGTGCTATTCATACAAAGGAACCATTCATGGCAGAACATGCATGAGTTGATTGCCAGGAAATCACCGCACACACACACACACACAATGGGCACAACCTATCTCAACCTCTCACTACACTACATTCATAGGCAAATGTGTAGAGAAATGACCAAGTTTAAACCTACATTGACAACAGTGGTTGTGGATCATGCAGTGTGTAATTCTATGATACAGTTTTAAGCCTCTTCCTGTAATCACAGGGCCAGGGGGAGAGGTTGCAGTCATGATAATATACACTGTAATGCCATAGTGTGTGTGAACCAATAGTAGAAATGATCCAACCACTGTAATCCATGGAAGTTTGTGGTGATGTGCACTACACATTCCACGGCCACTTCCTGTGACATGTGTAAATATAGCACATGATCTTTGCATGGCCTGCAGGGACAGCTCCTGGTGGCCAAGAAGCTACGGCATCCCATAGAGATAAAGATCGAAAAGAAAATAAGTCGCAAGTGTGTACAGAAAGGAATAGAAATGTTTAACTACCAATTGCAACCAAGAGATGCTTCGCTGGCAGACAAAGGAACACCTCATACATCCAATGAAATAGCAACTTGCTATGTGCATATTTGTATGAAGAGCAAGAATTGATATTCTTTGCTATAATAATAGCACTTTTGAAGGTTACAGTCTAGAACTCAGGTCACGTTTGTCGCAAATGCACCAAGTATCTTTCCGTGCTTCCAAGGAGAGCGCGTGCACTGTGGACGGATAGAAGCTCTACAAAATTGTTGGCATGCAAGAATGCAGGTGGACACACCTCTAAAACGCCCCTCCCCCTTTGCAAACTACAGTACAGTATAAGTAAAATCAACATTCTCAACTCCAAGGTTTTACGTTTGAAACCATGAGAGGTACTAGTATTTTGGTCTTCTGTTCTCTAACGATTTTGGCAGCCGCAACAAGAGGACTCGCTTCGTCTTGTGACCACTGCGTCAAAGAATGGAGCGACTGTTTGGATAAGAAGTGTTCGAATGAACGCTCAACAGGGTCCTTGAACCACGCCGTTCCTGGAACGTGTGGTTGGTTCTGCAAGTCTCTGAGGCGCGTGTGTTTCGACAAATGTAACAAGCCTACGAAGGACGACCTGGTGAAATCAGAAAGGAACTTTCTCGTGAAACCAGCTAAAGTTCCCTACCTAGATACGGAAGACGAGGGAGAGCTACTTATACACGTTTCTCCCCAAGTCTGGAGAAAAGGTGAGAATATTATACTGTCATTTTTTTTTCTTTTGGAGTGCTGTCAGGGACAGGTAGGGTCAGGAAAGGAGGATATATAACAACCCCTTTTCTTATTGAGCACGACTGGAATGCAAAGTGCGTATGTCCGCGAGTGCTCAGAGATTGATAGGAGCAAATTCCATAGTCAAATTGACATAACATGATACGTGCTACACACAACACACGCACGCACACATGCACACACACACACACACACACGCACGCACGCACGCACACACACACACAAAGAGGGAGATTTCAGTGGGAAAAGTGTATGCTCTCCGTTCTCTTCTTCCAGGATTTACAGTTGCTATTCACCATGGTAACACCAGTGAGGTCCTGTATAAGGTAGACCAAGATGTCCTACTGAAGTTAGACTCCTCTCATGTTGACCGTCAGAGCAGAAAGTGGTATGCTGTCAAGACACCCCTCAAGGCTCACAGCGGTGGTCTGAGTAGGTTGACGGCTGTGCTCTACTATGACAATGGACCCATGGAGGGAGAGACCAGACAGGTCACCTTTGTCAAGGCACCTCCAACTGACTCCAGAGTTGTGCATGTTGACCACAAGTATGCAAGTGTGTGTTGTCTGGTATGCTACAACTGTCCCATATCCGCAAGGGGACATATGTGGGACAGTCATTACAGACTAGACTAGCAAGTGTGTGTTGTCTCACTTGTCAGCAGTCTGTTACTAGATGTCACATGGGCATCATGTGACATCATCACACTCTCATTGTCACATACTGTATGTATCATGTGACAACATCCCAACACTTCCAGGCTGGATGCCGTGCTTGACCTCAATGGTCTGCCAATGATCATCACAGGGATGTACTCTTACGGCTTTGATCAGAACTTTGAAGACCTCATCCCCGATCTCGAAGCACCTCACGGTATGTAGAGGTGTGCTGATGACCCACAAGCACACAATTGTGATTTGTTGTGTCCCTGTGTGTGTGGTACATGTGCACCCCCATCCTACCTACCTAGGGTTCAACACCATTCTAGCATACATCACTACTGAAGCAGTGAACATCACGGCCATATTGGCCTTCTTGGATCGGTGAGCATGAGTTGTGTGGAAGTGCCCCAGTCTGTCCTTCACTAAAGCACTCCTCTCAGGTGTCACCAGGTTGGTATCAACTACATCTTGGAGGTGGGGGAGTTTTGTGAGAAACACACAAGTGAGGAGATTGATTGGTATGGTTTAGAGAAGCTC
Source organism: Halisarca cf. caerulea (assembly GCA_963170055.1). Taxonomy (NCBI): domain Eukaryota; kingdom Metazoa; phylum Porifera; class Demospongiae; order Chondrillida; family Halisarcidae; genus Halisarca; species Halisarca cf. caerulea. The sequence goes on along the minus strand of CAUJGJ010000258.1, from coordinate 3,253,341 downwards.
ATCCTGGCTACCAGAGACCACCCTGCCCTACTGGGGTGAGTGAGTACACATAGCCATTTGTGTATTGCTCGTCTTAACTGGTTGACTATCAGCTATGGTAGATACCTTTACTACTGACTAGACCATACTTCTGCCCCCTTGCTATTCTCTTGTATGGAGAGCATGTTGCTTTGTCTGTGTCTGTCAGTGGCAGTGTCTTGCATGTGGGCCATAGCTACTTGCCTGTACTCAGCTTTGTGTGTTCTAATATGCTTGTGGTTAGCCACATCGATCAGTTGAGGTGGTGTGCGGTCCGTGTGTTAACTGCACTTTGCCAGTCATGGGACCAGGTTCTTCCTTCAGATACTATCTGGCAGATGAGCCAGCAGGAGCTGGCATACCAGAGAATATTCTGCGAGAAGGTTATGAATTTATCAAGGTGTGTGTGTGTGTGTGTGTGTGTGTGTGTGTGTTGTGTGTTTGTATGTGTGTGTGTGTGTGTGTGTGTGTGTGTGTGCGTGTGTGTGTATGTGTATGTGTGTGTGTGTGTGTGTGTGTGTGTGCGTGTGTGTGTGCATGTGTGTGTGTGTGTGTGTGTGTGTGTGTGTGTGTGTGTGTGTGTGTGTGTGTGTGTGTGTGTGTGTGTGTGTGTGTGTGTGAGTACATATTATGTTAAATTTCCATCCCTGCACTCTCTCCAGGAGTTGGACCCCTACCATCCTGTGTTCATGGTCTTCTGTTGTGTTAACCCAGCAGAGTATGAGCTGGACTATGACATTGGTTAGTGAGTGCATGTGTGCTGGTGTGTAGGGGTGTGCTGGGGTATAGGGGTGTGTCCACTGTGTGCTGGTGTGTAGGGGTGTGTGCTGATGTGTAGGGTGTGTGCAATATGTACTGATGTGTAGGGTGTGTCCAATATGTGCTGGTGTGTAGGGGTGTGTCCACTGTGTGCTGGTGTGTAAGGGTGTGTGCTGATGTGTAGGGTGTGTGCAATATGTACTGATGTGTAGGGGTGTGTCCAATATGTGCTGATGTGTAGGGGTGTGTCCAATATGTGCTGGTGTGTAGGGGTGTGTCTAATGTGTGCTGGTGTGTAGGGGTGTGTCCACTGTGTGCTGGTGTGTAGGGGTGTGTGCTGGTGTGTAGAGGTGTGTCCAATATGTGCTGGTGTGTAGGGGTGTGTCCAATGTGTTGTTGGTGTTAGGGATGTCCAATGTGGGCTGGTGTGTGTGGGGGAGGGCGGCTTTTTCCAATGTTACCGGAGAATGAGAGCTTTTTAACTATTTGTCTACTTTTGTGCAGGAATGGTGGACCCATATCCAATTCCCCTCAGACCTCCTACATCGGTGAGTATCAATGCACACTGCGCGCGCGCTGCCTGTCTGCTGCACGTGACTTGTCTGTCTTGTTCGTGATAGGTTGATGGCATATTGGATGAGGTGGCAGCGGTCGGGAAGCCCTTTGCTCTTGTACCCCAGGCATTCGGCGGTGGTGAGGCATGGTGGCGAGCTCCTACACCACTAGTGAGGAACCAGGGTCACATGACTATCATGTGATATTAACAGGCCATGGTGTAGTTCTAATACTGTGATCTGTTCTCATGCCCATCTTGTACCACATGCAGGAGGTGCGTTTGATGACTTATTTGGGATTGATAAAAGGAGCTTCTGGTTTCATCTACTTCATCTACGGACCTCGTTACTTCCCCTACTCCACATCTCTCTGGTCAGAGTGCAGGAACATGGCTTTGGAGGCCCTGGACATATCAGCCAGCTTGCTGGGTGGAAAGCCACCTTTGACTGTGAGGAGGGAGGGAGGGAAGGAGAGAGAGGGAGGGAGAAGAAAGTGATGATGATGGTTGTATGTCTTTTGTTGCCAATGTTCTCCTCTCCACCAGGTCACAGTCCTTGAACCTGGAGTGGAAGCTGTTGGTTTCCAGAACCGATTAAACGTTTATGATGTCATCATTGTCAACACCAACAGCACCCCAGTGTGAGTGGCAGTAGAAGCTACTTGTACATTGCGTGAGCAACTCCTTGACCTGTGTCGCCTCCTGTAGCATGTATGTGGCCGATGTCCACACAAGTGTCTCCGACACTGCAGAAGTGAGGTTTGAAACCCGTCAAGTGAAGATGGACGGTGGGCTGGTCCAAGGCTACCTCGGATCCTATGGTGTGAGTGTCCTCAGGTTCCCCCAACCACAGAGCTCGTGAGTCCAGTAGTGTAGAGAGTTGGGTGGTTCTTAAGATCATAGTAGTTTCCCTCTTTCCTCCACAGTCCCTCTCCCAATAATGTGATTTTTGATCCGTCCTTTGAGCTGGTTTCCTCTGCAGCTACTCCAGATGCTGCCTACCTCGGTGTAGAGAAGGACATGGCAGCATCTTATCTGGCAGATCCAAGGTTTGTTACGATTGGCTTATGTCTTGTCTGTACTGTGCAATGACCTATGATGTATTCCTTCACACACAAATGCACTCCACACACACATACATGCACGCACGCACGCACGCACACATGTACACACACACACACACACACACACACACACACACACACACACACACACACACACACACACACACACACACACACAGGGTCTCTTATGACGGACTGTACAGTCTGAGGCTAACATCTCCTGAACCAGGTGTTGGGTATGCTCCCAGTGGCTACCCCTTTGGGGTCAATCCTGGGATGTATGAGCTCTCAGCCTACCTCTACAGCCACACACCTGGAGTGAAGGTACAGTTCAATGTTGCTGGACCTCTTCATCCTCAAGGTTAGTTGCTCTGCATTTGGTCAGATCTGTGTTGTCAGCCCTTTAGACGTCCTCCTTTGAGAGATGGTATGTCCATTATGTGCCCCTCCCCTTCCTCAGGCCCCACCCTCTACACCGTGCAGTCTCCCAATAAGTGGGAAAGGTTCAGTGTGTCAGTGAATTGCACACAGAGCGGTAGAGGACAAGTATGTCTCACTCTGTGTGTGTGTGTGTGTGTGTGTGTGTGTGTGCACGCGCACATGTGTGTGTGTGTGTGTGCATGCATGTGTGCACGCATGTGTGTGTGTGTGCGTGTGTGTGTGTGTGTGTGTGTGTGTGTGTATGAGCATGTGTGTGTGTGTGTGTGTGTGTGTGTGTGTGTGTGTGTGTATGTGTGTGTGTGTGTGCATGTATGTCCCGCATCTGTGGGATATAGGAATTTGCACCCGGTCCAACCAAACTCTGTCTAGCTCCATGCCCATCTAGTTTGTCCAGCTTTATGCATGACCCCCTTTACTAGCTTGTCCGGTGGTTTTTACAAATTATTGTCAGTAATCTACACTCATGTCGTGTGATGTGTAAGATATTGATCAGATGTGTGCAAAGGTTTTCTCAGCTAAGAGTTCCTGATCTAGCTACAAGAAGCCCGGGGTTGACACTACTGCCATCATTGATCTATATATCTATGCTACCATCAATCTGCTTGTTTAAGTGTAGCTATAGTGACTGAATGAGATGTGAACACATTTGTTGCCTGATTCCTCTTGGTCAATTATGTTGATTCTCGTAACACACACTCACATGTGTGTATTTCTCTGTTCATGTAGTACCTCAGCTATGAACTGGTCTCCAACGGTACAGTCTGGATAGACTTCCACCAGTTGGTGCCCTCCTAGGGGTTCCTTTACCTTCCACTTCATCGGATGTGTGGAGTGTCTTCTTTGCAATAGACCTTCAACAGACTAGCCATGCTGCATGTTCTGGTCAAGATATTGTGTCAGTGGTTTATATAGTAATTATGCATGCTGGTTGCATGTGCTGTTCACACTAGCCCCTTGGCCTGTTGTCACATGCTTTGTGGTACATTCATTTATTCATATTTCAATGTTGCTTACTGTCAATTTCACCATGGAGAAGAGTTGCAACCTTTCTTGTGGATATATCCTAAATGTGCACAGCTTTCCTGCACATTTCCAGAATTTCTTCCAAAAATGATGCATTTCATTTTGGATTTAACAAGTGCAAGGATTATGTGCCATGCATGTACAGTGTATGTGCCATGCATGTACAGTGTATGTGCCATGCATGTACAGTGTATGTTCTTGAAATCACACAAACTGGAACAGATCAATGATTAGCATCGATATCCTTGTGGCATGCAACTCTGTCTTGAATATGTATACGGGAGTATATATACCTTCATAGTAAAATAGCTGATGAGAAGAGACAGCATGAAAACATCTTTCCCCAGCTGCAGCTGTGTGCATGCACAAACTATGTACATAATATATATACTACGATGCATATGGCTATCTTTGACGTTGTCTATAAGCATATACAAGACTGCATGAGCCTTTCCATACATTGCCAATGGAAACTCAGTGCAAGCACAGGCCAAATATACATGTGAGGACTCAACAAGGACATCAAGATAAAGGGTTTCTCACATTGTAATGCTTGTTGATGTCTTAGCTTCATTTTAGATTATACCATGCAACCGAGACTAGAGCCAAAGGTGAAAATTTGAGTGAGATGTTATGAAAATAAGTCTAGTTAAGTCACTGCTAGGAAGCAGTTATGATAGAATATTATGTCAAAGTTCACAATCTTCATTTCTACTGGTATCCTCAATGTCGTCTTCTAATTGCGATCCTTCTTCTTCAAACATTTCCACTTGCTGTTCCTCAATCAGTGGTAATGATTGCTGCTCTGTGTGGCTGTCTTCTACTTGGTCTTCCTCAGGCATCTCTGTTTCCTCTTCAGTGCGATGGCTGTCCTTACCAGGCAAAGCAGCTTTGATGTTCTGAGGAGCTTCTTCACCGAGAACGGTCAACAGGTGAATTCTCTCCTTCTCTGCTACAAACAGCCTAGCACTCATAACTGCTCTCCATGTAGACAGTGAGATCCTAAGTAATAGAAGAATTCTAACAATGCTGTGTATAGTGTGTGTGTATATGTGTGTGTGTGTACATGTGTGTGTGTGTGTATGTGTGTGTGTGTGTGTGTGTGTGTGTGTGCGCGTGTGTGTGTGTGTGTATGTGTGTGTGTGCATGTGTGCGTGTGTGTGTGTATGTGTGTGTGTGCGTGTGTGTGTGTGTGTGTGTGTGTGTGTGCGTGTGTGTGTGTGTGTGTGTGTGTGTGTGTGCATGTGTGCGTGTGTGTGTGTGTGTGTGTGTGTGTGTGTGTGCGTGTGTGTGTGTGTGTGTGTGTGCATGTGTGCGTGTGTGTGTGTATGTGTGTGTGTGTGTGTGTGTGTGTGTGTGTGTGTGTGTGTGTGTGTGTGTGTGTTACCTGCCTGCATTGCATGATTGTATTGTGTGTTTGTGTCTGCTGTATACAATAATCACGTACATTCTACATCAACTCACCTTTCGGACAGTCCAGAATCTTTACAGGCTGCTGGGTTATAGACAACAACACAAGGACCAAGATCTGAGGGCCAAACACAGCAGAGTGAGTGGTTACTGAAAATGATGGTGAAGTACATGCAGTGTACTAGAAAATAGTGACTAGGTCCGACAATTTTGGCAGTTTGTTTGACCCAAAAAGTGTGTACTTCCTCAAAATATGTCTGAGCAGAGCTGAAAATGTCTGACTCAAAATGATAATGCTAGGACGTTTATCTAACCATCATTTGCTCCTTATCTCTAGCACTGGAGTGAGGTGCATCAGGTCTATGGTTCTAGCACTGCAGTGAGGTGCATCAGGTCTATGGTTCTAGCACTGGAGTGAGGTGCATCAGGTGGTTCTGCTGTACACTTCAAACTAACCCAAGCTGTCAAAGGCCTTTGAAACTTCAGTGGAGAGAGATGTAAAGAGGGGATTGAGCTGTCTAAGGAGGATAACCAAGTCTTCTCTGGTCACATGGACAACTTGTCTGCTGATGTGAGGTAGGATGGAGCACAAGCCCTGTTAAAATGCAAGAAGTCTGTCATTGCACAGCATAAAATTTCTGCTACATCAAAATTAATATTCAGAGCGAGTCACTTGCAACTGAGCATAAACCCTAAAACACCTGGGCTGGAATTGATATCTTGCACCCATACCTATGCCCGTGACCTACTTCCGGTTCGCCCATCACTTTTGAGGAGTTTGCCCATACAAATCGGATGGATTACCTGTTGTAAATGCTCTTCATTCTCGAGATATCAGTCATTTAGAGACTGGTAACCAGCCCTATTTGGTAAAGCAAGTCTCCACAAACTATTTGTATGGTCACTTGTATTAGTCACCCTTTTGGGAGCTTGGAAAATTTGTTACCAAAGAAGGATACGTGGCAGCCTGTGAGCTACCACATTTCGACTAACCATTGGACCAGTGTGGTAGAGGTATGTGCCTGAAAACATCCGTCGCAGTTTCCCGTTTGGTAAAAGTTTGCAATCAAACTCTCTACTAAAGAAAATGCAACATGCATGCGTACGATTCTTTTCGATTTGTAAATCGAGCTAGACTCTACATCATAGTCGATCTATTGCAGTGTTGAGAACCCGTTTAGAAGCTTGAACCTTCTTCGTAGACAGGCTTGGGAAGGTTTTCTGCGATTTTTTAAAACTCGAGTTTCATTGGCAAGTCACGAGCACAGGTATGCACCCAATAAACGTGTGATAACGTATTGAATTTATACACAATATACCGTATAGCCGGAAACGTTGGCGGAAAGAAAATTTGGTGAATTGTGCCCGAATTAAACATTGGCTGCTTTTACTTCGGCGATTGCCTCCAGGACTATAATTATATTCATAATCTATGAATAATAAGATGGCTGCAGTAGCACGGGTGCGCTGCATGTGGTCTTGGGGAAATTCGAAGATCAAAAAGAGTGTGCACTGCTCGTTCGTTATTGTCGTCATTGTACCGTCGACAACAGAATATTGGGGGCATTCCCCCGCCTAAAATCAGCAGGTTACTCCTTGTTTCTTCATAGATATTCTATGGTTACGTATACAGTGTAAAATATTTGGTTTCTTCAACGAAATAGTTGGCGGATTATACTTTGGCAGTGGACACAAAAATTGCCAATTCGCCAAAGTAAATTCCCCGCCAACCTTTCCGGCTATACGGTAAAGTGTTTCCAGTCCAGGTGTTTTAGGGTCTATGAACTGAGTAAATTGAGCGAGAAGCAATTGTTTATTTGTCATTATACACAAAAACCCAGCTATGCCATAATATTGTGCGTGACAGACCTTCACTTAATTAAAGCTCTTCATAAGCTGAACAAACAACCACTCTGAATGCGTCCCCTCCATCCGCCTCTCCCGAAGGGAGAAGGAGGAACGATCATCAACCGCGAAGGACAAGCTTCGCATTCCTTCACGCTCAGGAGGGGGCGCTGCGGGTCGTCATCGTGGTTGAGGGGTTTGCCTTCGTTGGAGAACGAAGGATTGACATGTACTATAGAAATGATCCTGGTGAGTACAGTCTTACTGACTGCTGTCAGGAGGGTAAGCTACACTTGGGCGCCAATTATAACACTTGTGGTTCGTACATTGTACTATTCCATAGAGTAACAAAACAGTGATAAGTCTGCAAACGTACCTCCTGTACCAATCGAAACTCGCACTGCGCATTCTTATGCGTACATCTGGCAAAGGTCTTGGTGCCAATGTTGATGATCTGCCAACGAACAAGTAGCACAGATGAGAGCAGAATGAGGGAGAGAGGACCGCTGCCTGTCTTACTTTAACAGAGTGCTCATTCCTGATAGTCAGTTCTCGAACAAGACTGGAAGAAAAGTAGAAATTTCTCTTCTTCCCAGTCTCACTTCGTGTGAGCATCTGCTGTGTGGGGAAGCTTTCTGCTAATCTATAGTACCGTCTACAGAACAGAGCACCGTCAAGCATGGAATCACACGGACTGTATCAATGCACGTGATAAGACAAGCATACACTAGCTAGTTTAGTTAAGGTGGTCACGTTTCATTGCAGTGGGTCTCCCACGAAACTAGACTTCACACACATCATGCACCTACTCACACACATCATGCACCTACTCACACACATCATGCACCTACTCACTCTAGCAGCACCGAACACCTACTCACTCTAGCAGCACCGAACACCTACTCACTCTAGCAGCACCGAACACCTACTCACTCTAGCAGCACCAAACACCTACTCACTCTAGCAGCACCAAACACCTACTCACTCTAGCAGCACCGAACACCTAAATTACCACATGTGCTGAAGAGCAAAGTGTAGACAAAGCAGAGATGGACATACAGGGCGATGTGTGGACATCCACAGTTGGCGGTAGATATGCGAAACCTCGTCGCCCACCTTATCTGCTCCCAGAGTTCGTTCCCTTCTTCCACAAACACAAAAGGATCCTCCTTGAAACCTCTGTTCCTCTTTTTCCTTGTAAAAATTCTTCAGACAAAACAGGAAAGAGGAATGTTCACCAAGGGCACTCTATACCTCACTGCACGAAGGTGGTGGATCAAACAATACCACATACCGAAGTCTATCAAGAGGACTCTCGGTGGGTTTCTCAATGCTCTCACTTCCTGTCAACATTTAGAAAATAATGGTACAGTATGCAGACATGTCACATGTAAGTCACATGACACACACATGCACACACACACGTACACGCATACACACACGCACACACACACGCACACACGCACACACGTACACACACACATACACACGCACACACACACACACACACACACACACACACACACACACACACACACACACACACACACACACACACACACACCTTCAGTCTTCTTTAGGACATCTGCACCACTCTTTGTTTCCTTGCCCTCTCCTTCTAGTACTTCCTTACCTCCACTGTAGTGAGGTTGTGATGTTTGGTCTTCTCTGCTAACATCATTTGGTTTCTTATCCGATTTCTCCTTCTTCCTCCATGGAAGCGTACTCTTCTTGTACAGAACAGCAACAAAGAAGCCACCAGAGTCTTCGTGGTGGGGTAGGAGCCTCATGCTATGAAGTATGGGTGTGGGTGTGGGTGCGGGTGCGGGTGCAGGTGTGGGTGTGGGTGTAGGACACTGTAGGTATGGGCTGTGTGGGTGTGGGTGCAGGTGTGAGGCTGTGTAACCCACCATCTGTCTAGATGTGAACAAGCATCATCTTCACAGCTGGGAGGGAATGCAGTGGAGGGAACATCATCCTTGAGGTGCTTGGGAACACTGTCCATCCTTTCAAACCATGAGCCATCCTTAGCCATCACCTGTGACAGAGAAGGAGCACAGACCTTCCTTCAGAAGCAGTGGAGGGCGGGTATGCACTGAAGCAGGTCACAATACCTTCCAGGATGTCAACCCTGGGATGCATTTGAGTGCGGGGAGTGCGCCAGATGTGTCCACAAGCTCTACAGTACCTGCAGTAACAGTACAGGTGGAATGTATTCACAGCCGCACACCACCACCAGTATTCACAGCCGCACACCACCACCAGTATTCACAGCCGCACACCACCACCAGTATTCACAGCCGCACACCACCACCAGCCTTCACAGCCGCACACCACCACCAGCCTTCACAGCCGCACACCACCACTAGTAGAATGAAGGCTGTCCAAGTGCTACACCTGTGTTTACCTTTGCACCATTTGAGGGCAGCAGAAATGACCGCCTCATTCTCCACTGGATTGAGAGAGCATGTGGAGTAGACCAGTCGACCTCCTTGTCCCAGCAGCTCCAAACCACGCAGGAGAATGCTCAACTGTAGTCTGCAACAGGAGCCAACGAATACAGAGCATCAGGTGGAGATGTGGATCCTTCACAGCACATTAGATGGAATGGGGAGGATGTGTGCGTTGCAAACCTACTTGTGCAGTCCAAGACCTCTGCCAGGAGACCATGTTTTCCATATGGTGGCATTCTTCCTCAGCGTACCGTCTCCACTGAGCAGGGCAGGGTGGGAGAAGGGAGACATGTAAGAGATCATTCACTCCACACCAGACCCTGGCTGTGACAGACCTGCATGGAACATCACAGAGTATTCTGTCATAGACCAGTGGAACCCATTCATCACTCTTCTAAGGAAAGAGGAGAACTCAGGTACACAAATACAGCACACACACACACACACACACACACACACACACACACACACACACACACACACACACACACACATACACACACACACATGTACACACACATACACACACACATGTACACACACATGTACACACACACACACACACACACACACACACACACACGTACACACACATACACACATGTACACACACATGTATACACACATGTACACAAAACACACACACACACATGTACATATGCACAAATACATGCATGTACGTATGTGTGCACACAAACACACACTCGTGCGTGCACATGTACACTAATGTTCAAACTGCATCATACAACCAGGAGGGAACGAAACACAAGACACCATCACTCTACCACGCAATGTCGTACCGTGTGGTGGTAGTACATGTTTGGCATGACTGTAGCATCGTGGTTGGTGACCATGACACATGGGCTGTTCAGTCTCTTGGCCTGATGAACCAACATGTAGCATCTCTTGTTGTCAGCATCATTGGCCACTACCACTCCAGCTAAGGATACAGGGGAGGGAGTGGGGGAGAGGGGAGGTGGTGGGGGAGAGGGGAGGGAGTGGGGGAGAGGGGAGGGGTGGGGGAGAGGGGAGGTGGTGGGGGAGAGGGGAAGGATGTACACATGTACACACACACACACACAGGGGGAGAGGGGGGGAGTGGGGGAGAGGGGAGGTGGTGGGGGAGAGGGGAAGGAGTGGGGGAGAGGGGAGGGAGTGGGGGAGAGGGGAGAGGTGATGGAAAGAGGAGGGGTGGTGGAGAGGGGAGGGAGTGGTGGAGAGGGGAGAGGGTGGGGGAGAGGGGAGGGGTGGTGAAGAGGTGAGGGAGTGGGGGAGAGGGGAGGGAGTGGGGGAGAGGGGAGGGGTGGTGAAGAGGTGAGGGAGTGGGGGAGAGGGAAGGGAGTGGGAGAGAGTGGAGAGGTGGTAGAGAGGAGGGAGTGGGAAGAGAGGAGGGAGTGGGAGAGAGTGGAAGGGGTGGGGGAGAGGGGAGGGGTGGTGAAGAGGTGAGGGAGTGGGGGAGAGGGAAGGGAGTGGGGGAGAGGGGAGGGAGTGGGGAGAGAGGAGGAAGTGGGAGAGAGTGGAAGGGGTGGGGGAGAGGGGAGGGGGTGGGGGAGAGAGGAGGGGGTGGGGGAGAGAGGAGGGGGTGGGGAAGAGAAATAAACTACAAAGACATTAATAGAAATGTGGACAAGTGTTTTCCACCATGTACGCATGCATACATGCGGGGACACACACACATACAAACACGCACACATACACACACCCTTGTAACCATAAATATACAACACACCAGGAACAGGGTTCTCCTCGGTGTCTTCGGCATGCAATGACTCAATAATCTGTGCTGTCTTTGACCCGGGGGCGGCACACATGTCCAGGACCTGACACACAGCATGCACAGAGCAAACATAAGAGAGGACATGTCAGGGTTACAAGTGAGTGGAAAGTGACACCAAAGTCACATGCAAATCACATGTACCACCTCACCCTGTGATGTGGCTTGACATCCAGGAGTAGAGGAGGGATCATGCTAACAGCTTCTTGACGGCTAATGTTGCCCTGAAGTCAGGGAACAGGGGAGAGAAAGGGGGACCTTGATGATCTTTCACTGAGCCATCTGCAAGTCCAGTATGTACAAGGCCACACACACACACACACACACACACACACACACACACACACACACACACACACACACACACAAAGAAACAGCACTGCGTAGTGCTTGCTTGGAGAGGGAAAGGTGGTGAATGATTAATAACGTACCAATTCTGTCTCATTCACTAAGAACTGGTGAAAGCTCCCCATTAGTGGAGATTTTCTGATGAATTTGCGTGTGAGATCAACATGCCAGGCCAGCTGGTCGGGGTACCTGAGCAATGCAGCTGCCACATAAAGGCTTTGTGAATCATAATTACAGGGTTCTACTCACCATGACAATGGCTTTGGAGGAGGCACTCTTTCTCCTTCCACTTCAATTTCTTGAAGTTCTTTGAAATATTTCTCCTCTAATACTCTCAGCAGATTAACTGCCGAGCTGTAATGGAGACATGCAACAAACCAATGAACAAACATCTAGTGCTTGATGGCAGGTTACATCAACCCTTTGGAGTGCTGGAGCACTGGCCACACCCATCCTTCAGAGCGTTCACCATACAACCCCCACCCACTAGAGAACTGACCACACCCACCATCTGGAGTACTGGAATATTGACCACACCCACCCTTTGGAGTACTGACCACGCCCACCCTTCAGAGCACTGGAGTACTGACCACAGATGATTGCCACATGCAATGTCAAACAATGCAATGGAGAGATGTGTGTTCACCTTAAACATGAAGTTCATGTACAACGAGATACAGGTACTCTGCACTCAATACCTTCTGCATCCAGTCAGCCTAAACGTTGCAGGGAGTGGTTCCTGGAGACAGGAGATAAACTTGTCCCATTCAGCCAGGGGTACAATTCCAAGTGTCTTGTAATAGTCTTCAAACTTCTTATTTTCTTTGACAACCATAACGTAAGTTGGACTTCTTTGCGAAGGTCTTTCATCCCTGATTTGTTTTTTCTTAGCTTCTCTGTGTCTCTTCCTTCTTTTCTGTATTTACGAAAGATAAAAATGAAACTAAAAGAATCTCTTGAGGGGACACAATTAAGACAATACAATGCTGAATTCTTGGTAGGTTTTGGCAAACCTTGCGCTTGTCACCTTCTGTACTGGCTGCTGGTCGTTTGCTTATAAGCTTGGTCTCGTCAAAATCGTCCATATTCCCTTTCTTGACTAATGTCGATTATTAGTAGCTCTGGGCGCTTAGGTCTAAAAACATGGCGATAGCTATCGGGTTTGAAGGCAGTGCGAATAAACTTGGAATAGGAATTGTAAAGGATGGTGAAGTGCTGTCGAATGTACGACACACCTACATCACTCCACCTGGACAAGGATTTCAACCCAAAGACACCGCAAAGCATCATCGAACACACATACTGGATGTCTTGCAGAAATCACTGGAAGAGGCCAAAGTTGATTCCGAGGATATTTCCTGTGTTTGCTACACCAAAGGACCTGGAATGGGCGCTCCTCTGGTTTCTGTGGCAGTTGTAGCGAGAACAGTTGCTCAGCTGTGGAACAAGCCCATCATTGGTGTCAACCACTGCATAGGTCATATTGAGATGGGTCGTCTTGTGACTGGAGCCGACAACCCAACTGTCCTCTACGTCAGTGGTGGTAACACCCAGGTCATTGCCTATGCTTCTAACAGATACCGAATATTTGGAGAAACAATTGACATTGCTGTTGGTAATTGTCTGGACCGATTTGCACGTGTATTGAAGCTATCCAATGACCCAAGTCCGGGTTACAACATAGAGCAACTCGCAAAGAAGGGAAACAAGTACATAGAACTGCCGTATGTGGTGAAAGGGATGGACGTGTCTTTCTCTGGGATTCTGTCTTACATCGAAACAGCTGGAGTAGAGAAGCTACGGAAGGGCGAGTGTACTGAAGCAGACCTTTGCTATTCTTTGCAGGAGACAGTTTTCAGCATGCTTGTAGAGACAACAGAGCGCGCCATGGCTCACTGTGGTTCGTCAGAAGTCCTCATTGTGGGCGGAGTTGGGTGCAATGAAAGGCTGCAGCAGATGATGGGAGAGATGGCCAAGCAGAGAGGAGCAAAGGTGTGTGCTACAGACGAACGTTACTGCATTGACAACGGAGCTATGATAGCCCAAGCCGGCATGGAGATGTTCCTCTCAGGTCAGACCACACCTATGAAGGCGACGTGGTGCACTCAGCGCTATCGTACAGATGACGTGTTTGTAACATGGAGGACAGATTGATATCTTCAATTCTTGTAGTAGAAGCATAGTTTGTACAATATGCAGAGTTGGCTTTTTGTTCTATTGGTGACAATTTCAAACTAGTCTCTCTTTGGTTTCAAAATCTAAAGCTTGTATTTGTGTTCAGTTTTACTGCTATTGCGATTGAATTGAAGTTGATTTGAAACATGCAACCGACATTGAATAATACAAGATTCACTAGATGTCCAACTCAAACACTAGGACTGTTTCTTGCTTGGTGATCCCTGCTTCTTGTCATTAGACACTTTAGCACCATCTTTTACCTTTTCTTTGTCTTTTCCTGCCTTGTCCTGTAAGGATACAGAAAGACGCTATGGAATTTCAAGCTGTATATAATATACACATGACAGTGAGAATACATGTGCACTCACATATGCACACACACACACACCAGTGTTGTGGTAATGGTAATTAGTAATTGTAATCAATTGTAATTAGGTATACATTTGCCTGCAATGGTAATATAATTGCAATGGAACTGTTTCAGTCTCAGAGTAGTTGTAATGGTAGTTGGTATTCTTTTGCTAATTGAATCACATTACACAACTACCATGCAACTATTCTGATGTATATTTTTATAACTGTGGATATATTTTGCCCTCTGAGGAGGTAGATTTCAGCTAGTTTAAGGCTGTTTTCTGTGCTTCAGTGCCTGGTAGAAATGGAAAATGACATCAATCACACAATTTAAATCACCATAAATATGAAATCTCAGTAAGGTGTAATAAATTTTGCAAGCATTTGAGAATAAATCTGTAATTAATAATAATGTAATTGCAATTGTAGAAATGTAGTTGCAATGGTAATTGATTACTTTAGGGAAGATCCGTAGTGGTAATTGTAATCGTAATGCTTTGATACCAAGATAATTGCAATGGTAGTTGATTGTGATACCCCTGTATAATGGCCACAACACTGACACACACATACACACACACACACACACACACACACACACACACACACACACACATACACACACGTGCACGAATGGTGGTAATGCATAACACTGCACATGACCTACCTGATCCTTTGCTTCTTTGTCTTTCTTCTTAGCAACTGCTGATCCCAAGACTTCCTGCTTCTCTGCTTCGTGGTTGGCAATCTTGTTCAAGATCAGACTGTGTAGGGCTATGACTGAGCGAATAAGGGAGGCCAAGTACACAACAAGAAGCTGATCATTGGTCTTTATCGTAAAGGACTTGGTGAACTCTTCAAGATTCAGATTAGGTAAAAGGTTGAAAATGTCTTGTAATAGATAGAGGATGGCATGGTTGATGGGCAATCTTCCCAGTTTGACTTTCTCCAAGTAGTTTTTTATCCCCTCTAAGTGAGTGAGGAGGCCTTGAAGAGATGATATCTGACTTGTGATCTGTTGCGAGAGTGTACCAACCGTCTTATCCTGAATGTCCCTACAGAAATGCAATGTGTCCATCATCATTTCACAAACATGCAGACACACATCAACACAACACAAAGAGTCATGCTTTTCTGCAGGACCAATTACAAATGAAGGGGCTCAAATCTTACAGGGCAAAATTCAAACAGGGCAAAACTCCTTGCAT
This sequence comes from Halisarca cf. caerulea, assembly GCA_963170055.1. Classification (NCBI taxonomy): domain Eukaryota; kingdom Metazoa; phylum Porifera; class Demospongiae; order Chondrillida; family Halisarcidae; genus Halisarca; species Halisarca cf. caerulea. Next base: position 3,237,913 of record CAUJGJ010000258.1, on the reverse strand, counting down.
ATCTGGTATATAGGCCCAGGAAAGCACCACAAAGTGACATCATGTGCTCACAGGTTGTGTACAAAAACACTATGTACACATTTGAGGTCACAGAACAATCAAGGTCCCATTTTCACCTGAGAAGATGTTCCACTCCAACTTCTTCTGCCTCTTCTGCTCCCATTTCACTTGGAACATGCTCAAAAGTCTTAGTCGTTGGAGTTCCATCCTATACACGTGTACACATGTCCATTCACACACCCGTTGCAGTACACAAGAGTTACAAAGAGCACAAAAGAACACTGCACAAAATGTGAACAGTAAAAATCAACACCCAACCAGCTAGTAACACACAGCTGGCTGCAACACAAGACAACACTGCTGTAGAGTCACTGCAGTGAACAACATTCTTGAAGCACTACAGACTCACGTCATGCACTTCTTCCACAGTGTAGTAGGCATCGGTGGGTAGTCCAAGGTCCTTAGGCTCTGGATCAACAATGACCAGAACAGGATTGGAGCAGTACTTGGAGATGAGATTGTGGACTGCTATATCATTCCGATGCAGCTTAGGCCCAGTGTGGTACCACCCAACAATACGCTCCCGAGCTACATAGAGTATGCAGACACAAATCAGTATATCCAATAGATTTAAGATTCCTTGAGTGCACATGAGCAGGTGTACATATGATTGTGTGTGTGTGTGTGTGTGTGTGTGTGTGTGTGTGTGTGTGTGTGTGTGTGTGATATCCTTCTGTGCGGTATTCTCAAGAAGAAAGGAGGTGATAACTAGAGCAGGAATTATAGAAAGAATAGTCTCCTTTTGGCTCCCATAACCATGTAACAGGACAATACATATACAGACCCCCCTCCTTCCCTCCCCCAGCAAGCTGATGGTGGCTGCAATAGTAGCAGACGCATACTAAGCATTGTGTGTGTCACTCTTTGGAGAGCCAGCCAAATACCACAGGATAAGGGTAGTCTCGTAAGCAGAATGCAGTATGGATGTCGTCTTATACACAAGGCAAAACATGGCATCTGAGCACAACACTGGGATGAGAGAGACCTTGTCAGTGACCACGTTTGAATCGATGCTAGCAGATTGAAAACATCAAGAACCTCCACTAACCATTGACCTTCCTGAACATGGCAAACATGTTCTGTAGATAATCATGGTCCAAGAACCACACCGATGGGTCCTTCTCGTCTTCATCAAACGGAACTACGTACATAAACACAAAAGTCAATTTCATGACCAAACTATAATACGTATATCATATATTATATCACTCGTATGTATAAACTTATCTCCCATGACCACAAACCCATGCAGCCAGCCCATAACCTATGGGTTGGTTGGGTGAAGAGAAGTAACACTAACACAAATGGAGTCCAATACGTATCATAGAAACCCACATAGACACAATGTATGCGTGCATGCATACCAGTCCCAGACACAAGAAACAAAGAACAGATCGACTATGTGATTTCCAGACAAAGAATCAGTAATTCGTGACAAATTGCAAAAAATTATATTGTAAGCTGAGAATATACCGTAGATACGTAAAGGTACTCGTGGACAATGCCTTGACTTACCAGCAAAGCTAGTGGCGACGTCAACCGCTCCGTGGTACCAAGAACCTAGCAAGACGCCGACAACTCTTCTTTGGTTGCTAATCTTTTTCATTCTGTTGAAATGGTCTACAACGCTGAGAAGAACTATCGGGTGGACAGTGACTTTTTTGGGCTTAGCGACTGGCATGGTGGCAATCCAAGTCCTCTCAGTACATTCAGCAGATCTTCACAATTCCCACTTCCAGTTTGCATCGCGTGTTGCATGCAAAATTAGAATAGACCAGTTTACGAATTAGTGTACGGATTCCGTTGCACACTAAGCGGAAGCGTCTCCTCCTTCAACAGCGAGGTGTTTGTTTTACATCCTGTAGACGTCTTGGAAGACTGAAAAGCTAGAATGAGTGACGACAGGCCTTCAGAACCGAGCAAATTGTCCCAAGCGACAAGTATAATCACGTCGGTAAAACCTGGTCTTTACATCGTCAAATTTTGGCAGGGAATAGTCGATATCATAATCAGAGCTGTCGTAGCTGTGAGTCTTCTATGCTAAGTGTCTAGTGTTTGTGTCTTGTGTCCAGTATGAACAGATCCTGCGGAATACACAAAAATATCAAATTAATGGCGTAGATTTTGCAGTATTTAGGGTATCAGGGTATTCTTATTTAATCTGGGGAACCTTAGAGGCTAAGTGCCACCATAGACACACCATAGATAATATAAAACGTTTTGTATTGTTTATGGTGGCACCCAGAGAAGATAAAGGGACAAAGGGTAAAGCACAAAAAGAAACAAGAAGGGACTACAAAGATTTCAAAAATAAGAAAGTTTGGTTAAAAAATGAAGCAACATATATAATGATAGAGAGATCAGTGAATAAATTTCAAAACAATAATAATATTCAATCGGTTTTTGGAGCCATAATAACCATTGTTAATGAAGTGTGGTATTTGTTACTACTGTAACATCTCTGTTTACTGGGTGCCTGTTGGAATAGCCAATGGCTATAGGCTCCTAGTCTTGCATAGCCCAGACCATGTGCTTTCTGCTCCCTTTTTTATGATGATGTCATTTTCCGCAACAAAATGACATCATCATATAAAAAGGAGTGGAAAGTGTGGTCTGGGCTGCACGAGACTAAAAGGCTCCCAAATCTAAATAAGATACCCTGATTACCTGACCAGGGCTTAGTCTATTGTGCTCCATTCTTTGCCTATTGCCTTTTTAGATTGTTTTCACAGGCATCCCTAAATTGTTTTCATTTGAACTTCTGGTGTGTGATATTATATATATATATATATGGATTTGAAGAAAAGTCTTATAATAGAGAATTTATATAATAGTAATAGAGAAGTATGGATTGATACAGGAATGAGTTATAGTAATTGTTTTGAAAACAATTGCCAAATATGGCAATTGTTTTCAAAACAATCATCCAGTCAGGGTTTCTTTTAGGGGGGGGGGGGGGGGGCCCTCCTGGAAATTTCTTGCCCCCCCCCCCCCGTTTAAGTAGGATCATTACAATGATATGAACACCTTGTCTATAGTTTCTGATCTTGACACTATCAAAATTCTCTCTGCTAGGCTTGTGCAATTGCCTTAAATCCATCCATTACAGGAAATTGTGCCTCTGTTTTTCCCCTACACAGTAGCATGGGATAGAGACTAATTTCCTGTCATCTTGAGAAATTGTGCCTTATGGCAGTGACCATGTACATACCCTCACCTGTAGAGGAATTTTAGGGTGTAGATATTCTCAGGTGGATCATAAAGAAATCAATCTGTACAACAGCTGGATTCTATGTAGTGATTAAGACAGGCATAGGCTTGAGGGCTGTATGGAACACAAATGGCCCTTGCCCTTGGCACTTTGTACCTGAGAGCGAGTGCATTTTATATGCCATACAGCCCGAGTGCCTATGTCTTAGCCATTCCAATTGCAGTACAAAATACTATGGAGAAGGGCCTTAGGCTACTTGAGTGTCAAAATAAGTCTTAAATGGTCTAAAATGGCTTGAAATACCACCTTATATGACCTAAAAACTCAAATTTCCCTGGGGGAGCATACCCCCAAACCCCCCTAGTTATATACCCCTACTATACCACATACATACATATGTATGTATCTGCACCTCCTTACATCACTGCACTGCATGTGTTTACAGACATCTAGGATACCATGTTACATTGTACATATGTACACATCTGCCCCCTTCCATTTCTATAGTTTAATGTTTGTTCTTGGCCCCATGATCATTATCCTGAAAGAAACCCTGCTACATAGATGTAATAGATGCATCAAAGCACGGGCATGTTTTACATGGCAGGTATACACTGTAATACTGAAGCTCCCCTCAAATTTTCATCCTAGATAGAACCCTCCCATTATAGAATCCGTTCGTGGACTTTGGGCAAGTATACAACATAAAATCACTGTATAATCGTGTTGTTACCATGGTATCAGATGCTATACAGGATTTTCCATCATTGATAATACACATGGATGCTCTATATCACAGCATGACTGCATATGCTATATCCCATAATGTTTTTGACTTGCCCCCCCACATATTCTTCATGGGTAAATTTCGCCCCCCCCCCCCCCTTGACGTTCCTGAAAGAAACCCTGTCCAGTTACAATAGACAGTATGTTCAATAAATGTTCAGCTGTGCACTCACACGTCAATGCTTTGCAAGCGAGTCTAGTGTGTGGAGCAGCAGCCTCCACGAGTTTCTAACTCGAATTACTTGTTTAACAATCTTCCAAGCTTTTTCTAGGCTTTGGTTGGAACTATAATTACAAGTTTGGGTTCATTGTGATCAGAAGATAATGAAGAATATTGCAATCTAAAGAAAATGGACGCAATCAATGTAATTTAATGCAGCTGAATGGAGTTAATATGGACGACTGGAGTGGACTTCTGGCCGCCGCCTCTGTATGTGCCTATAAAATCAGTTACGCAATTCGCGTGCCTTCAGAGCTTTCAGCTACCCCCGCGGTTTCCAGTTGCTGTCTGTGTATTCGCTGTCTCCTGTTTTTTTTCTTTCTTTTGTTTCTCCGCCTATTTGGCGTGATTGGGTGGTGTGGGCTATTTCCCCCAGGTGCTAATTAGAAATCTAGCATTTTATGGCTCAGGCTGTCAGAAATGGGTTGCCTATATCCCCTTACATTGTTATGCATGGGAGTCGGATCGGATAGCATCTGGGGGTTATGGGCCCACACCCCTTTAAGTCCAAGGAAAGGGTTCTGTTTGCAGCACCTCCTTCTGCTTAATATATAATAGGCTTATCAGGTTAAACCATATTATTATAGTTAGGGTTTATCATTAGGTATATTATACCTTAAGGTTACAAATGTTAGCGGGTACTAATTTTACCGTTTTTCGGTGGCCAATATTTAGCGGGTACTTATTTTAGCGATTTGATAGCATTATTGTACCAAATCTGTAGTTAGCGATTTTGGAAATGTTATCTCCTTTTCCAATTCTTATCTAAATCACCATGTCTAATCTTTAGAGTACTATACTGTTGAAATCGAAAGGTGCAGAAACGAAACACTGAGATCACAAAACTTAAGCTTGTAGATACGGCTAGAAGAATCGATCTTGTCGGCGTACAGCTTGAAGAAATTGTTATTGCTTTTAGGTGAATTTAAATCGAAAATGATTAAATCGAATATATGTTACAATCCAATGATTCTTTTAAACTTTGCATGTATTTGGTTCACTAGTTGTCGTCAATTTCGCTGACTTTGCGTAGATTTTACTTTTGTTCGGAGCCGCCATTTTCTCCTGTGTAGTGCACAGTACATCCATACGAATTGTACAATACAGAATTAGCGGGTACATTCATTGGCGGGTACAATTGTTAGTGGGCACTTAAGTTAGCGAATTTGAGGCTTCTCGCTAATTTCGCTAAAGTTAGTACCCACTAACATTTGTAGCCTTAAGGTATATCACTTCTTAACTTCCACGTGGGGAGGCTTAGTATTAACGTTAAATGATATATAAACAACCCTATTTAACCTGTATCGGAATAATAGGGAATTCCATCCTTGTTGAAGATTCGTAGCATCATTCTGGTCCCAAAGAAGCAAGGCAGAGGGCTGTGTGTTACTGACACTGACAACTTCCGTGGCATATCTCTGACCTCTGTGGTACACAAAGTCCTACGTATGTACAATCTTGAATAGGAGGCTGTCCTTGATAGCTGAGGTAGATGGGCTCATTGTTGATGAACAGGGAGGGTTTCATAGGTTGAGAGGATGTAGAAATCAAATTCTATCTTTAATTTTCCTGCCTTTATTGTCGGAGGCCAGAATCAGATGCATGATATTCTGGTATAAGCTAATGTGTATAGTCCAGTGTATGAAGGAGGTTACTGAAGAGGATAGCACTTGAGGCTTTGGAGACTGAAGGTGGGTGGATTAGGAAGAGGAGGGCATATGCTAGGCAGTTTGGGTGGGAAGACTTGAGGGGAAGTCTGTTGAAGGGATGAGTCAGAATGAGCTTAAGGATATGTCGAGGGGAATTGCATGGGGAAGAGTGACAGAGGAGTGGGGTAAGGATTTGCAGGGAAAGCCTAAACTTGAAATCTTGAAGTCTCTGCATGAGAGTGGGTACAGAACCAGCTGTGTTTGTGTGTTTAACAAACTGCAGAGAAGTTGAGGGAGGATATTGCTTCTTTTTGAATTGAAGTTAGAAGATGGAGAGATCCAGCAAAAGAGGAAAGGGTGTGCGTGTACTGTTCTCTGGACGAAGTTGAAGACATGTACCATTAATTGGCTGATAAAATATCCAACATGGAGTGAGAGTAGGGCCAGATCATACCGATGAAGACGTTGCTGATTTTGTAATGGATAAGGCGTGTACCAATTTGCAATTGATGAAGAGCTTAAAAGTGATGTGGAACGAGAGATGTGAACAATGATTATCTGAAACTTTTTGTCTAACTCTAAAAGATTGTGCATGTAATTGTGTTGTGTGTATGTGTGTGTGATGGTGCAGCATTGGATGTGTGTAACAGTGCAGCATTGGATGTGTGTGATGGTGCAGCATTGGATGTGTGTGATGGTGCAGCATTGGATGTGTGTGATGGTGCAGCATTGGATGTGTGTGGTGGTGCTGCATTGGATGTGTGTGATGATGCAGTGTTGGGCCATGTTGGTCCTAGTCTCAAGACATGATGCACTGCAGTAATTGCAAGCATAGCAAGTTTTCTATTTCCGTCGCCTTAGCGGAGTGGGTTTGAGCTACCCACGCATTTGATTAATTTTCGGGTAACATTTGTTCGATTTTGTCCCATTTCAGGTCACTTTGGACGTGAATTACTCGGAAGGTGCTCGTCAAAATTTGCAGTAGCTGAAACTGGCTAAGAGGGACGTTTGTGCTCTTCGAGGCTAGGCAAGAGATTCGTTCGTTAGTCTTACTAAAACTTCGCTATTCAGAGAAATAAAAAAACTCACTTTCTGCCTCCTGGTGCCGAATAGCGCTATTGTAGAACAGCGATCGATGCATTAAAGCAGAACTAGGCCATATCTTGGGACGACTTTTTGTTTGTTGAAATTTGTCTTTGCTTTTGGCAGGGTTCTGACTGTTTTGTTTGGGGGCTGCTAATTGGTCAGCCATCTCGGTCGACATGTTCTGCCACGTGACGGTCATGTGTACGTGACGTCAACACTGACCACGCACAGTCTCGCGAGTACTGCGCTTTGCATACATCTAGTAATAATAATATTAACATGTCGTGGCAATTCTGTTTCTTCCTCTACTTGACAATAATCAATACCTGTGAACTAAAAGAATGTTTCCTCTTCCTCAATGTCGCCTTCGCTTGATGAAATATCACCTTTAAAACATGCAATGATCTCCTGAAGAGTGAATATTTTTCTACGTGCGGCCATCTTACTGCAAGTATACGTTGTTATGCAATAATATACAGAGAGTTATGCCAATTTTTGGCACACTTTCAGATCTTCTAATTTAATGCCCATTTGTGCTAATCATTAACATTAATGATAGGGTTTTCCTCCCTATTTGTATTGTACGTGCTCTGAGCTATGATTTGATACCGAGAACGTGTGGCTGGAGTGGACACGTCATGCTAAGAAATTCTCAAAGTGTGGGTCAGATATGACCCAGAAAAGGGTAGGAGGGTTAATTCCAATTTTCTCTGATATTCTCGTTGCATTGTCAGCTATTGCATAGTGAGGGATTATAGAAAAGGACAAAGAATTAAAACCAATGTGCCTCCAGCCCTTTTGAAAGTGGTACTGCAACACTACATTTTTCACTCAGTGGACGTTACCAATTACTATTCCAGGTAACTGGGCTGTCGGGACAAGAGTCTGGAGTAGCCATTTCCACATACCGTACTTTCTCTAAAGTTTCGGGAATCTAATTTTCGACAATGCAGCCTGATTTTACCTCCAAATACTTTTAAAATTCAATTTTTGCAAATCGAACATTCAGGGTAGACCATCTAATTTTGGCAATTGAATTCCATCCTCTGCGTTTTTCTGTATTATGACAAGCCAATTCTTCTCCCAATGTCAGGGTTCCAAAACTTCTTTGTGCACGTGGACCCTCTAACAAGACGAGATATAAACAAAATACAGCGTAATGTCAGCCATTTAAACAGGGAGTCTAAAAATGGCCATAAGGATGGCTCTACTTTTTGTAAAGAGTCTCTGATTTTCGCAAAGTGCCTGTCAGCAAGAAGATTTAACCTCTTAACAATTCAAGATGCATGATTTGAACTACTTAAGATTTGTCCCAAATTTAGAGGAAGTCTGTATGGCCAATTTGTGTTTTTATTCCATTGGATTCAGACTTGGTTAGGTACCTACGTATGTATTAACATGTGGTGGGTACCATGGGGTGGGTACCATGGGGTGGGTAACATGGGGTAAATTTAGTAGTTTTGTGGTTTGTGAGTGCAGAAAGGAACCACAAAATCATAAAAGTTAGTGTTTAATTTCCTATAAGTTTTAATATTTGGCATGAACTTCTTACCATGAGTAATCCAAACTTTAGCATCCACAAAAATGTCTACTCTTTGTAAAATACCCATTACATGGTATCCTGGAAACTATGCCAGCATGTTAGCCACACACCACCCCAGTTGTGACTTTATTCTATTGATGTACACATGTTGTGTTCTCCTTCTGGTTGTTTTAGGTGGGTGGCCTGATTGTCTTGGCATCTGGTGCTTCCTTCAGTGGGGATGGTTTCCTTATCAATGATCCCAATGCCCGCGGATCTGCTGGTGGATGGCTGGCCTTCGTGGGATTCATGATCATGGCCATAGAGTTGGTTATCATTGCTCTGAGATTTGTTAACTTCCAGTTTGTAGTGGAGTTCTCCTTTCTTGTCATGATTGTGGTGAGTTGATTTCTAATTTTATATCCTACAATCTTGCAAATTGATTTTTTTCAATTAATTAATGTTGATTGAAGCTGCAATCAGAACTTTGTATCTTAAATCTGAGCTTGATCTTGGCTACCTGATCTCCCAACACAATGTCAGGGTTGTTAATGGAGGGTGGGGGCATTCGCTCATTAGTCAACACTCTGCACCCACTTATCTCTTCCTTAGTGCATGAGACCATTAAGACTACTGGACCTGGTTAGCTGTAATTCACCCCACCTCCCAGCTCAGTTCAGTGAAACCTCATATCTAAAGGCACTACTGAATGGAAACATTGAAGGTTCAATGTTTGCTTTCTGGATTAATTGGCTTGCTTTGTTCATGTGAATGTGTCTTCAATAGCATTACAGTGGGCCCTCATTTATTCAATCACATCTGTTCCTCATAAAGTGTGTTGGATAAATCGGGTGTCGGATAAACCAGGTGTTGGGTAAGTCAGGTGTTGGGTAAGTCAGGTGTTGGGTAAGTCAGGTGTTGGATAAACCAGGTGTCGGATAAACCAGGTGTCGGATAAACCAGGTGTCGGATAAACCAGGTGTCGGATAAACCAAGTATGACTGTAAGTAATAGTAGTATAGAGTGTCTATAGTAATAGTTACTACTCACCTGCAAGGGAGTAGCACATTTTCTGTGCAAGACCCAAGGGCATGAAATGAAATTGTTCCTAGAATATAGAGAAGCGGATTTCAGTGCGTACATCGAACAAGACTAAAAAAAGATTCAATTTTGATATGGAGGAAGAGAATTTGAAGACAATGAAGAGCTAAGTCATGAAGGCAATGTCAGACGCGGTTAGGTTTTAACTTTTAGACTGTAGTTTTGGAGGAAACTTCTCTGCCTGTTCCTTCTATAAAGGCCTCCTACGTTTCAGAAAGCTACACTTTGCGCAGGCTTTTATAGAAGACTGATTGACGACGTGCAGGACAACATGTGATCGCTTCATCTATCAAACCGAATCAGCTGCAGCTGTGATCCCTTTGCCATTCTTCCTGTTCATACACGAATTCACCAGCTTGTAGGGAGTATATTCTTGTGATTAACTAGTTGCTACAAGGCCTTTGTCAGGCGTAGTGTGACTAACTTCGTCCCTCAGGTGCTATGTGCCTTTCAGTCTGCAGTTAGTAACACGTTACGCCCTCAAGGCCCTGTAGTAACTAGTACTAACTGCCCTGGTGGCTCGTTTGATGTATGATGTCATCAGGCGATAATACAGTGGAACCTGTCTATTGCGGTCACCATTGGGGCGAAATTTTTTGGCTGTTTTTTTGGCTGTTATAGACGGGTGGCTGCTTTAATGAGGTAAAATACCATACATTACTGCTAATTCGGAGAAGAATTAGTGGCTGGTATAGACAGGTGGCTACATTACACAGTGACCACAGTAGACAGGTTCCACTGTAATAACTTTAGTACACATACAGCGAGGTCTGTGTTGTCCGTCAGTGACTTATGCAGCGATACTCTGTCATCTACCTCTCTTGAATTGTGCACTGATGGTTCTGGTTTATCCGACACCTGGTTTATCTGACACCTGGTTTATCCGACACCTGGTTTATCCGACACCTGGTTTACCCAACACCTGGTTTACCCAACACCTGGTTTATCCAATACCTGGTTTATCCAACACCTGGTTTATCCAACACCTGGTTTACCCAACACCTGGTTTATCCAATACCTGGTTTATCCAACACCTGGTTTATCCAATACCTGGTTTATCCAACTCCTGGTTTATCCAACACCTGGTTTATCCCACACCTGGTTTATCTGACACCTGGTTTATCTGACACCTGGTTTATCCCACACCTGGTTTATCCCACACCTGGTTTATCTGACATTATTTCTATAAACACATCTGGTCAGGTAAGCCAGATATTGCAAATAGTGTGCAGTGTGTGTATCATTTATTCATCTTTTCTCCTTGTTTAGAACATCATCTACTGTGCAGTTGCATGTGCTGCGCTGTTTGCAGGGTTTGTGCCCATTGCGGTATATGCTGATCAGTTTTCTGCTATAGCACGTTTTTCGGATTCTGGTTCTGCTTCGATTGTACTTGGTTTGAGTATCAAGGCAGGCGTTGCAGCGGTTAGTCATTTCAATGATATACGTATGGTAATTTGTGTGTGGTGATACGTTATGTGTGTACATGTCTTTACTGTGTGTGTGTGTGTGTGTGTGTGTGTGTGTGTGTGTGTGTGTGTGTGTACGTATGTGTGTGTGTATGTGTGTGTGTGTGTGTGTGTGTGTGTGTGTGTGTGTGTGTACGTATGTGTGTGTGTGTATGTGTGTGTGTGTGTGTGTGTGTGTGTGTGTGTGTGTGTGTGTGTGTGTGTGTGTGTGCATATGTGTGTGTGTGTGTACAGAGCTCAAAAATGTAACCAGACATCGGACATTTTCCAATCATTTCAGTAAATGTCCGGATGTTATCAACTTAGTCAGGACATTGTGTCTGCTCAAAGGAAGTGTTTGTCAATATTGTTCAGGTGACAGATTGTGGTCTGTCACTTTCTGCTATTAATCAGGTAGTGGCACCATAGGATAGAAGCAGCTGTGTAGCCTTGCAGTTCAAAATAGCCTCTCCTAAGTGTATGTGGACACTGGTGCTTTAGAAGCCAGTTGCACGAAGCCTTCTCACTTACACCGAAAGCAATAATATTGTTTTATGACTGAGGAAATGCTAAATTGCTACTGCACATAGTATGAAAATACAAGAATCTGATATGTATGCTGGCTTACAACTGCAAACATGGTAGCAGGGAGATACTAGCAAAGTATGTGATTGCTATCGTCAAACTATCATGTCCGGGCAAATATGTGAATTTCCTGGCATTCTGGAGTTTGTCTGGACATTATGTCCAGACACCTCCAAAAAGTTATCGTGAGCTCTGTACAGTGTATGTGTGTGTGTGTGGTGTGTGTGTGTGTGTGTGTGTGTGTGTGTGTGTGTGTGTGTGTGTGTGTGTGTTGGCATGGACATCCCCCAGTTACATAGTCCACTCAGTTCAAATCTCTAGGGAACCAACAATAAGTTTTAATTAGCAGGAATTTTGAACTATGAGTATCCGCATGTTGTGTGGCTAATGATGGATTCCCTGCACACTGAATGACATAACAAAATGGATGGTAATTGTCGGCTGAATAGTACCTAGATGGAGGTTTAAACCATAAAGAAAACTATATAGAAGTACATAATATTAGGCCACACACAAATAAATAATATTTTTCTGGTCTTGGACATCTTTGAGAACTGACCAGGCCAACAGGGTTTTCATTTTTTTCAATCTAGTCATTGACAAAGGCATTCAGGCAAGTATATTAGTGTTGTGCGATTAAATCAATTATAGATTAATCGATCTGTGACAAATTGTAATCGTTGCAATCGATTGCCATGAGAAATCGACAATTATACTTGAACAAATTGTGAAAAAAAGGGCACAGGTCAGGATAAAAATGTAGAAAAACCGACACTGAGCATGTGCAGTTAGACAGTGTAGAGATTGAGTGTGGAAAATGGCTGAAGAACCTGAGGACCTGCTAGCAACAGCTAGTTTAAAGCCTCTCAAGAATAACACCATTGACATTATCATTGCTAAGAGAACACGTCTAGACACTGAAAATGCATCCATGTTGTGTTTTCTTGGCTGAAAACTTGTAGTGATGTATACTGATCGTGGTGAATATTTTTTTCCACACATCTTAATTTTATACTGTGTTTTTAGGCTTTTAGCTTTTCTTTTTAGTTTGATCGCCTACAGCTTTTGGGCTGATTAATCGAAGCATTGTGATTACTTTTAATGTTGATTAGTAGTAATCGGCAATGCTGATCTTTTCATTAATCGCACACCACTATTCCTTATATCTGTGAACAGATGCTATTAATGTTAACAAGAATGTTGAATTTAAACAAGCTGAAAGATGATACAAACTTATACAGCACAGTTAGATGGGGAGTGCATGTCTGTATGGAGTCATACAGCCACTACTCTCACAATAACACAATGGTTCTGCATGTGTTCATGCTGAACACACATGCTTTACTTGACAGATTACAATATTTGGTCAGGGTTTAAACCCAGCATGCTCACCGACTTTTCTTAATATTTTTTTTGCCAAAAAAAAATGACCAGGAAGGAGACCAGAAACATAAAATTAATTTTGCATAGCCTTATTACATAAAAAGGTCTGCTGTACCTCAAAGAGATCAGTAACATAGAGTAGTAGGAAAGTGATCATTTAGAAATACTAAACTGACAGTTCTATTCTTATCAAAGTCTTCTGCTTTGGATTCTTCTGCATTTTCCTTTGCATCGTTTTTGAATAAAGGGGAAATTCCCTACTAATTCAATGTATTATAAGTGTATAGTGAACTAAGGTTTATTTGAAGTACGTATGTAAGTGGACAACACTGTACATAGTCCGTCATGTGCACAGTACCTAACTACATGTAGAGGGTCTGTGGCCTGGGGAAGGGTAGATGCCCTGTGCACACATGTAGAGGGTCTGTGGCCTGGGGAAGGGTAGATGCCCTGTGCACACATAAGCAGAAGAGATCTATGAATGATGGAAACACTTTGTGAAATTTGGAGAATTATAAACTTCTGCTATAATTTCACTGAGTACACCGTCTATGACCACCTCTCTTGTAAAGGCAGCCTTATTGTTTGGGTTGGGCTCTCAACTGTCCTCATTCCTCTTTCTCTTCTCAGGCGTTTGCTTTCCTCCTGATTGCTGCGTTGATTGGAGAACTGGTGTATGCCTGTCTGTGGAACTTTCTCAAGTGGTACAAGAGGCTCTCTGGAAGCTATGATGTTTCCAGCCCAGAGAAGGAGTAGAACGCCCTGGTTCAATACTAGCTTATGTCTTTAGTTGTAGTATGCATAACTAACTAAACAGAGCAATCTCTTCACATTTGAAACAGTGCAGGTTGACATTTAAGCATTTAAGGGTGACTTGCACACATGTACAGGCCGTGGTGCTGTTAGGTTTTGTAGGGTTTTTTTTTTTCCTTTTTTGATCACGAAAATCGAAGGACTGGCAAAGTACGTACGTACACCGAGTCAGATCAAATTGAATTGGAAACGGAATTCGTTGGTGGGCGTTTACCATTGCGCAAAAATCCTCGGTCTCAGACAAGTGTGTACGTAGTGGGAAGAGATACTTGGAGGAATTGCTTCTAAGACTGCTACATCTTACGAACCAAATTGAGGATGAGTGAGACTGTGGAGGCAACAGCGAAGACTGCGAAGGTTGGCTTGGCTATCAAGTCGGCTGTAACGACGATAAAACCTGGTCCGACCATCGTGACGTTTTGGCAAGGAATAGCCGATTTGATTATTCG
>CAUJGJ010000258.1:3181100-3216100 GCA_963170055.1 Halisarca cf. caerulea | reverse complement strand
TACGAGGTGACGTCACTCTGATACGTACGTCACAAATGTCACCTGATAATAAATGGCTGTGCAAATGGCCATTATCATGGCCCGAGGGGTCCGCAAGAAGGCAATATGACGTATGAGATTCTGCAATCACACTGAGATTGCAAAGATTGCAAAGATTTCAGAATAAGATTTCGGAATAAGATTTTGCTTAGCGAGATTTCAAGATTTCAAGATTTCGCCTAAGATTTCCAGATTTTAGATAAGATTTCTGGATTTCAGGCAAGATTTCAAGATTTCGTTAGTGATTTTGGGATTTCAGCGAAGATTTCTCACAGGATTTCAAACGTGTACAAGGGATTGCAGATTTCAAGATTGCACAAGATTTCAGAATTTCACTTGAGATTTCACTCGATGTGCATGAGATTGCACTGAGCTATGGACCCCTCGTCATGGCCAACTTTCAGCGCCTATTGTGTAAACCCTACATTAAGATGACGGAATATGAAAAATCGCCCCCAATTAAAGTTTCTAATTGTTTTTTAAGTTATTTTAAGGACATTTTTGGACTTGTCTTGGAGCCGGGGGAAATCATTTAGGTTTAAAGTAAGTGCCTCTTTTAGTAATCGTGTACAAAGCACCGTTAGGGTCTGCAAAAGTTTTCGCCTTGTTTGTGTGCCACACCCATGCCCCCTTCCAATCGGTGGGACTAATTGTCACATACCACTTCAATCGAGAAGAGATCTTGCGTCAAAAATTTCCAATGTTGGCCTTAAATGAGCAATACCCCAATTAAGTGTGTGGGATTCTCGTTCTGAGTCCACTACTGAACAGAAGCCGCTGACAAAATTAGTAAACCTCACTTACGCTCAGTAACTAGTGGCCGTACAGTGCGTGTAGAGTGGGTGTGTACCGTGGCTGTAAATGTACACATATGAACTTGGGTGAGAGAGCACATGCACATGCACACACACACTGACCCACCTACCCACGCACATACACACACACACGCACACATACAGTGGACCCTTGCATATCCGAAATTCTGTTATCTGAAGGCTCAGTTTATACGGCTTGGCTGTTTAGTATGTTAATCTCCATTTTAATTACAAAATGGCGGTTTGTCATTCAACGAAAAGAAAGTGTGTTGTTTCGTTGTTCGAAAACAAGTTGGATAATCTAAAACGATTGTCTAAAGGAGAATTATAGGCTAAGTTAGCTAGCGAATATGGAGTTGGAAGTCAACGGTTGGTGACATAAAGAAGAACAAAAAGAAATCAACACTTGAAGCTTTGTGTCTACAGCTATCGATGAGTGAGAACTCTCGGAAGGCAATGCACCAAGCTGAGGATAATGATCTAGATGGAACTGTTTACCTTTGATTCGTCCAGCAAAGAAGTTTAGGAGCAAATTTACAAATGTGATGATACTGGCTGAGTTGTTTTACAGAATAAAAATTTAGCTCCTGCAAAGCATTACAGTAACTTAAACATCACTATTTTGTATTTTTCTACATCATAAATGTGTACCTATTGTCTACCCGACAAATCAAAGGTACACATAGCCCTCAGAGTTGTTGAATGCACCCACATTAATTTGTACATACACTTTGGCAGTATATATTCTATGTACATTACTTGCGGCTTGGCTGTTTCCCTTATCCGGCCTTAGCTTGGTCCCATTGAGGCCAGATAAGTGAGGGTCTATTATACACACACACATACATACACCCACACACCCACACACATACATACACACACACACACACACACACACACATACACATGCACACATGCACACACACACACACACACACACACACACACACACACACACACACACACACACACACACACACACACACACACACACACACACACACACACACACACACACACACACACACACACACACACACACACACACACACACACACACACACACACACACACACACACACACACACTACCTTGGGGGGACTCTTTGTTAGCACAATGTCAAACATGTGATTTTGAATAATGGGTGACTTCTTAGCCTCCTCAATGACATCATGTAGGGTAGTGAAGTAGGGTCCATTTGGTGTAATGTTGTACATTATCCCAGCCACTGGATCCTTCTTGCTCTCCACTACCACGTGTTTGGTGCGTGACTCATGTCTGCAAAAACACAAAATATGGAGGGACAGTTAGTACGTCTACATCAATGTATGCATTGTTAAAGTGACCAGTATTGGTACAGGTTGGCACTGGTACAAGTTGGTACCGGTACAAGTTGGCACTGGTACAGGTTGGCACTGGTACAGGTTGGTACTGGCACAGGTTGGCACTGGTACAGGTTGGTACTGGCACAGGTTGGCACTGGTACAGGTTGGCACTGGTACAGGTTGGCACTGGTACAGGTTGGCACCGGTACAGGTTGGCACTGGTACAGGTTGGCACTGGTACAGGTTGGCACCGGTACAGGTTGGCACTGGTACAGGTTGGCACTGGTCCCCCCCCAAAGTGACAAGGTGAGAGAGTGAGTGAGCCTTCTTATGTGATAATTGTTCAGTTGGTAAAAGGATATGTGTGAACTTTATAACAAAAAAGTCCCATTAGATCATCAATTGCAAGACATTATACAGAACAAGGCAAAATGTAATATTTAGTTGCATTCTCAGAAAGGAAGAGGATATCTGAACGGAAGACTCTTTTATGACAGAGAAGCACTAAAGGTGGAGAGGTCACCCAAAATAGGGAGTTCATTGGAAGTGGGAGGGGCTCACCAGATGTGGAAGGGCTGATCAGAAGTGGGAGGAGCTGATCAGAAGCAGGAGGGGGGGTCAGAAGTGGGAGGGGCTGACCAGAAGTGGAAGAGGCTGATCAGGAGTGGGAGGGGATGAAGAGGAGTGGGAGGAGCTGATCAGAAGTGGGAGGGGCTGACCAGAAGTGGGAGGGGCTCACTAGTTGTGTACAGTGAAGCACAGAAAGGGATCACCTACATATAGGAATGTCCACAGCCACAATACCACAGCTGGCAGCCTACACACACAGAGACCAGTGCAGGGATCCTGACCACAAGGGCTAGATGGGTGGGAGTCTATAGAGTTGCACTGTATACACACTTCCTCTGACATCAGAGCAATAAGAGAGCACAAAGTGCACACCTCACACACACAAACACACAGCAGACAATGGACCCATCAATACAGCTGAGACACAGCTCCATGACAACCACACAGAGCATCAACAATGATTCCCACAAATGTGTGTGTGTGTGTGTGTGTGTGTGTGTGTGTGTGTGTGTGTGTGTGTGTGTGTGTGTGTGTGTGTGTGTGTGTGTGTGTGTGTGTGTGTGTGAGTGCATGTATGTAAACTTGTCTGTACACGTTCACAGTACACAAAGTAAGGCAACTCACACAAAAGATATTGCGAACTTTCCCTGATAGCTTTCACTGGCTCTGACCAGGAAACTGCCATTACCAGCATCAAAATCAGACAGGATACACCTTGCTTCCCTCCGTGTGAGGTTGCCATGGTACCAGCTAGAGAGATGCAAAAGGAACACAACTTAAACTCTTCAGCAAGAGTGTTACACACACTACCAGGTACAGTACAAGTGCACAGGAGGCATACATGTACACATCAGGGACACAGGCACATAGGTACACAGGAGGGACACAGGCACATAGGTACACAGGAGGGACACAGGCACATAGGTACACAGGAGGGACACAGGAGGGACACAGGTACATAGGAGGAACACAGGTACACAAGAGGGAAACAGGTACACAGGAGGGACACAGGTACATAGGAGGGACACAGGTACACAGGAGAGACACAGGTACACAGCTACAGATCAGGGATACAGGTACATGACGAAACTCACGCAGCTTTCAGATGTCTCAGCTGAGCCTCATTCACCTGAATAGTGAGCAGAGTAGAAAGAGGGCCAAATCCAACATGCTATTGAGTAGTAGAAGTATTGTACAATGCTGACTACTGGGTTAACCACACACAGTACCAGCTGTCACACACAGCATCAGCTACCTCATACAGCACCAGCTGTCACACAAAGCACCGGCTACCTCATACATCACCAGCTGTCACACACATCACCAGCTACCACACATGATTCCTCACATGATTTCAAGTACAGAATATACAATACAGGGAAATAACATTAAATGACTGGTTAAGTGTATACACACACACACACACACACACACACACACACACACACACACACACACACACACACACATATGCACACACACACACACACACACACTCACACACCATGTACAAACAAGGCTTCATTTATGGGGGGAAGGGGGGGTACTTAACCCCTCAGACAATTTCCAAGCTAGGACCTCTCTCGTACTCACATGTACACACAACACACACATGCACCCACTTACTGTACACCACAACTCATCTTCCGTGAGGATGAGCTGCAATGCCAGTGGTTCTTGAGTTTTGCATGCTACAGACAACAGTTTGTAAACCAATGGTTCTAATTTCAGAACTAAAGCTATGGACAGCATTCCCAATCCAGATCATTATGAAATGATTATCACATTTGTTTCAGAACACAATTGTTTGTGATTTGTGATTCATTATTGAAAATGGCCACCCCTTCAGCCATAGGCTGGTATAGATGCAGGAATCATATCTGTAGCCAAGCATACGTGCACACCCCACACATGCGCACATGCACATGCAAGTACGTATGTACGTATGATCACATGCACACACATTCATGTACATGTACATACAATTACACACACACGTACACATGCGCGCACACACACACACACACACACACACATACACCCACACACAAGTAATATACACCTCTGCTACATAACCCCTACAATAACAAGCTACCCTCAAAAGTAATCAGGATACAACCAAGCGACATGAAAACACCACAGCTGTACATTACCGACACATCAATGAGTTGGATGATAAATGGTTAAATGGCGGAACTGGGTCTGGGAACAAGACTAGGGCAAACCATAGGCTAGGGTAGGTTTCTATCTATGGTCAGACCGACTCGTACTCACTTCAACTCGAAGGTCCTCGTATTCTGTGATGTACAGAACAGGCGGTTTGAGGGTAACCATGCATTCGTGCCAACGCTGTAAGCAAAGGGAGGAGAAGAATCATTACATTGTCAAATTTTGGCACATTGAACTACGCATCCTGCCAAACAAAAACAGTAGGAATTTGTGGGAGACGATGTAAATTGATTTACGCGCGCGCTCTTCTCACAAAATAGACTTACTCTGAACGTCTCGTTCCAAATGTACATACTCCTTTCCTTTAGGACAGGAGCCGGAGAGCCACGGGTCAACTGAGAATGAGTTGACCGTCCCAACGATCCACTGGCGCTGATAATCCCGTCCTCCACGTAGGGGTAATTCGTAGCCTTGTTAAGGGAAATAAAGACGTTGGTATCAACAGACAATCACATACAAAACAGACAAAGCGATATTTACCATCTTGTTTCGAGTAACTGCCTCTCGGTCTGTGGTCGTTCCTTCGGCTTCCTTTACGTACGGCGGGATTGTTTTGATCTGGCAAGAACCAACGACAAAGGTCAAGGGAATGACGTCATACAGATAGGGACGTCCCCTCTCTGTAGCGCGTCACTCGTTGTGGGCTGTACCGCCGACCGTCTTGTGTCGTTCACGCCCAGTATACAGTAATCATGGCTGGAATCAGCCAGCATCTCCTGGACGGCTACATCGAAAAACAAGTGCAGGTTAGTGACACACAGGGAGTCCTACTTGAAGTAGGAAAGTTGAATTTTTTTAGATATTTGTCCTTTAAAGTATTTAGGAAAGCTTGATGAAGAATGGACCACTGAAGACATACAGAAGAGGAGAGCAATGTTACAAGCTATAGATCAAGCAAGGGTATGTTATAGATACTCCTTGAAAATGAGGGGCAGTGAATGAATATTGTTCTGCTACAGAATGATGGCTCGCTCCAATGGGGTGCCTCATCCAAGCCTGTCCTGTTCTGCACTTCTGCCTACAATGTCAAGATCAAGGAAGTTGATTCAAGAGTGAGTGCTCACTGGTCACCCTGCATGCACCACAAAACATACGGTACATACATTCTGCACCTGTGCCAAGATAATATCATGGATTAGTCTCCCATAGCCAGACCCTCAAAAAAACAAAACAACATGGCTCCTTGAACTTGTTAATATGCCACCTTGCTTGTAGTCTGGCCTGCTACGACCGTCCCACATGGACGGTCGTAGCAGGCCAGACTACCTTGCTTGATACAGAACAGAGGTTTGGATCTGCCTACATGAGTCTAATAATATGTTCACTACAGAATGTCTATTATATTTATATATTCATGTATGGTATTTGCTGTCTCAGATCACACCACCAACCATGGTGATCTATTCAACTTCTCAGGTGCATCATATCTCCCATGTCCTTTTCTGTCCTCAGATGTGCCTATTGAGTTTCTCTCTGGAGCAGGTGGCAGCATTGAGCTACATCAGTGATTCTCCTGATCACATTCTCTTTCTCTTGGGCAAGAGTGGTCACCACATGCATTGCCACGTCTTTAACTGTCCCCAGCGAGTGAGTCCCAACACACACATTGCCCTCGCTCTCTTCCTTAAAACAACTTCTTTGTTGTGAAAGGTTATCGCAGAAGACATTTGTGACAACTTGGAACATGTGTATTCCTTGCTGACCAGTAGAGAGAACATCAAAACCCTCAAAAGAGGGACACGTTGGGAGAGCGAACAAAAGGGTGAGGATTAAATACACTTTTCATGTCGTATAACAAATATTGTTGTTTACTTTTGTTTATACACACAGTTCAATACAAACCAATCAAAACCAGGTGGGTGTGATGATTCCCGTAGACATTGACATGCCAACCTTGACTAAAAACATAATTATGTTAAATTGATTTCGTTGTAATTCTGTAACAGAGAGAAAGAGGAGAATTTGGAGAAGGCAGTACAGGAATACATGCAATTGGTACACATGCATGTCTGCAGGCAGGCACACACACACACACACACACACACACACACACACACACACACACACATGCACGCACAAACAAACACACACACACACACACACACACACACACACACACACACACACACACACACGCATGCACACACACACGCATGCACACACACACACATACACACAACTGCAATCTCACTTACGTATACATAAGCCCACATAATCCTATACACATAGCTAAACAAGGTGATGACGTTTGAAGAGGTGAGGGAGTTTGGATCACTAGTGAGTGCCTACCGCAGTGAGATGCCTGTGGAAGACTTCTGTACTAGCCTAGTAAAACTCTACGGTCCTGAGAGGCAGCACCTACTGAAAGGTACAAGTGTGCACCATACACACACACACACACACACACACACACACACACACACACACACACACACACACACACATACACACACACACACACACACACACACACACACACACACACACACACACACACACACACCAGGGATCTGATACTGCATGTATGGGCTTGAAATCAGTATATACACACTGTCAATAGAACTTGCTAGGGGTAAGTAGGTATCATGAAGATGACTGGAAATGTATACAATACAGGCTCATACGTACATAGCTATGATCAGGGCTGGTTGCATGGGTAGGATAAAGCAGTGGGTATGTGCAATCCAGGGGTGTAAACCAGGCACTTACTAGTCTAGCCACTAGCCCTGTACTTCTCCCCACGTGGGTGAAGAGACGTATGGGGCTAGCAGCTAGACTAGGCACTTACTGACCAAGTTCCACTGTGTCTATGACTGCAGTAGTGAGTGGAGCCTCAGTAATCCCATATCCTGTACTAATGTACACTCACTGTTCTGACTAAATTCCTAAGCTCAGGTATCATCACAGACATTGTAAAAGGTAACTCAATCTAATGGCAACCTTTTGTACAAGACCCACTGGTCTTTGCATAGCATATTGAATTACCAAATCCAAAGGTACCTCCTGTGATGTCGATAGTCCACAGTCTTATCACGTTACACGCAACACACAGAACAGAATCTATGAATGCTTAGTCTCGCATGCCAGCCAGATTCTACATGTGTGCATGCATTCCTCACTCTACGCACAACACCATCTCAAGTGGGTGAGGAACATGTAAAGTCCTAACACTCAACCAGGTGAAAGACTCTGCATAGTGTAAGATCTGCTGTGAATCCACACCCCAATAGGTATGATCCTGTTCATTCCCGAAGAAGACAGAGAACATTTTGTAAAGTTCATGAACAGATTGAGTGTTTTACCTGCTGGCTCCACCCCTGAATCGTCATGACGACTGTCCCTGGCTGTGACTTGATTTGTACTGTTGGATCACCTCTGGAAAGGCTTGAGACAACTTCTGTACCAGTTGTTCACGGAACTCCTGTACAGACATACAACACACATTCCACTCACTGAAATACAGTATCACGTACATTCACATGCAGTATTGCATAATTCACATACACTATTGCGTACATTCACACGCAGTATTGCACACATTACATCATTGCATATTAATTGTAGAAGTCACATTTAGTTCAATATTACTCACTGGTCACTAGCGTACAGGGCACACTACTCACTAGCGTACAGGGTACACTGCTCACTAGCGTACAGGGTACACATGACAAACAAAGTTCTGATGCCTGGAATGGATTACATTCCCTTTTACACTAACCAATATAGTGACTCTGTGTATTGCCAAGTCAATTGTAACAAACAGCACAATACAGACATGGCTCCCTATACAATCCACAGAAGGAAGGTGAACAGCTGCTGAAGGATTCACTCTTGGTAAATGTAGTGATCAGCAGACCCAGACCAAAAGGAATGTTTCAAAACATGCCACGTTTGTAGACGGTACCAAAGGTGAACAACTTGGTCTTTAGCATACAAGGACCAATATCAGAGGAGTTGTGATCCAGCCATGCATACATACACATTGACTGACAGCATACATACACATTGACTGACAGCATACATACACATTGACTGACAGCATACGTACACATTGACTGACAGCATACATACACATTGACTGACAGCATACGTACACATTGACTGACAGCATACGTACACATTGACTGACAGCATACGTACGTATGTACATGTATGGGTATGCTCAGTTTAAGACGGAAATCCGACTGTCTCGCAGAAGAGTGCACACACAAAGCACCTACATACGTAGCTCACTGCTCAGAGAACACGACGACCTTTAATGAGCTGTAGTGCAAGTAGTGCTAACGACAGGATATAGGGTCTAATGCTCCACACACACACACACACACACACACACACACACACACACACACACACACACACACACCATATAGTGTGATTCATCATCAAGCATTCAATTTGCCAAGTCCATCTCCAAAATGATGGCCAAAATTCAAATTTGGTCATTTGACAGTGAAGATTTGTCTAAATAGTATCTAATGTAGGTTGTCTCCAAAGCTGCCAAATCACCAAATTTAAACCTTCAACAAAGTTCCCCACAATACAGCATGTACACACGTGAGACACATGTTACAGCATGTACACACGTGAGACACATGTTACAGCATGTACACACGTGAGACACATGTTACAGCATCTACACACGTGAGACACATGTTACAGCATGTACACATGTGAGACACATGTTATATGCATCGGCAACTTGTGTCATACAGACACTACCCACATGACTACAACACAGACAAGACCATTGACAAAGAAACCTTGTAGGCCTTCTGTTTAGACTTCATTGCAGAACACTTCTCAAGGGTCTCTCGTAGACATCTTTGAGTGTACAGCTCAGGGTTACCTCCTTTGTCAACATGCCTTGTGGGTGCAAAGAAATAAATATACGTATGTACAATTCAAACCAACCAGCTACTAAGGTATGAAGACTATAGCCTAGTCTTGTATTAGTCTGGCGTGGCCAAACAGAATTCCTCCATTTGCACGCCAGACTAGTCTTGTACCAAGATCATCATTTGGATGTCATTTTATGCCATCCACATTGAGTGATGGTTTTGGGTACAAAACTACAGACTTAGTCCCGCATAGTCAGTCCATCCCTCCGTTCTATTTTTTTGGTGACAATGTCTGACAATGGCCAGGCAAGATTGGGTCGGCTATGCCAGACTACTATAGCCCCTCAGCGAGTGTGGGTGCTGATACAACTACAACTGCCAACATATAGAGATGTACATTGATAAATGAAATCACAAACATCCAACATCTTGTGGTTAAATGTGGTGCATATTATGTAGGTCAGACCACACACTATAGACGAATAACTCACTCGACAACTTCCAAGGGAATGTGTACATCGGATAGCTCTGATTGTAGTCCCGATATTTCGTGCATACTGTCCGTTAACTCTCGTCTAATCATCACAGTAAAACGGATAAATGTTGACAGTTCAGGATGATTCTATTGCTACAGCATTTTACCTACATCTTATCCTTGAAGGTGGCTGCATTTTCCATCTGGTAATCTCCAGCTATCACTCCCACTACGCGGAGCTTTTCTATGAAACTTTCCAAGGCCTCTTGTAAGTGCTCCATGCTAGATACGCCATTAGACGCCATTTTTACTGTTCCAGGTTCGATATTCGTTTCAATTAATTAAATCTTGAAACGGGAAAGTATAGGGAGAGGGAACAGAAATAAACACACGTGCACTATTAATATATCATCGTCCGTTGTGTGATTAGCCTGGTCGCCACCTGTCGGCTGACCTCGATTTCTTGAGGATCAGTCTTCCATTCTACAGAAGAAAACTAGTCATTACTGAGTTGCTAAGAACACTACCATTCAGCAAAACTTACGTCATCACATGACATATTGTACTCATTCAAAACTGATCTGGAACGGGCAACAACACTGCTTCCAGTTAAGAATCAAACCATTTCATAATGACAACAGCAATAAACAAAAAAGTACTATCAACGCATAAATTACGACAATAACAACAAACAAACAAACATCAGCATCAAGAAAACAACAAAAGGATACACCTGTCCAGCATTGTACTTGTCTCCAATACCAATGATGTAGAGTATAAACAGAACAATACAACTAATAGACAATGACTTGTGAGACCACAGCATGTCTAAATAAGAATCCTGAAAAGAGACATTAAAACAAGTAAGTGTGTGTGTGTGTGTATGTGTGTGTGTGTGTGTGTGTGTGTGTGTGTGTGTGTGCATGTGTGTATGAGTGTGTGTGTATGAGTATGTGTGTGTGTGTGTGTGTGTGTGTGTGTGTGTGTGTGTGTGTGTGTGTGTGTGTGTGTGTGTGTGTGTGTGTGTGTGTGTGTGTGTGTGTGTGTGTGTGTGTGTGCATGTGTGTGTGTGTGTGTGTGTGTGTGTGTGTGTGTGTGTGTGTGTATGAGTGTGTGTGTGTGTGTGTGTGTGTGTGTGTGTGTGTGTGTGTGTGTGTGTGTGTGTGTGTGTGTGCATGTGTGTGTGTGTGTGTGTGTGTGTGTGTGTGTGTGTGTGTGTGTGTGTGTGTGTGTGTGTGTGTGTGAGTCACATACACATACCCAAGTAGCCACATCCATTCCTCCATATTGTTTATTTCGTCAATCAATACATTATAACATAAAATAGACTAAAGGGTCAGCTACGCCAGACTGCACATAATGCGGATGAGCGTGTATACCGCACATATACACACTGTACATAAACACAGACTACTGCTAAGTAGTGTGTACGAAGCATAGACTGTGCCACTCAAGCAGATAGTGTGTATAGGTGTAAATGTTTGCAAACGTACTATAACAAAATATAGCAGTGCACATGTGTTCATGTACTTACATATTTAACTGGATCACAGAAACAATTCCAGATGGCAAAAGCAATCCATACACACACAGACAAAAGAATAACTGCAAGAAATCAGATACATATTAATTTACGACATAAAACATTAAAGATAAAAGTGTGGTACAAAACCAATCAAGTGCTTACCTTTCCACTTCAAGGATCTTTTCTTACAGTATTTTACACACTCCCTCAATCTACTTTCAAATGCTCGTAGATCTGTAGAGTATAAGGAAGCAAGCAGGTGTATTTAACAAATGTGTGGGCAAGTGGACGTTTAATTTTGTACCATCTGTTTGGCTGTCCGCCATCTTTATGACGTCACTAGTGGAAGAAAATGACTTCTTATTGGAGGCTTGCTGGGATAAAGTAAATTGCTTTATTGTGAGTTAAAATAACGCTAAACTTATACAGTATAGTCCTTTTTGTAGCTATTTGGAGTTTTCCTCCATTTGTGCCCGTTTATTGAGGCGAAATCTCAAGCCAGAGCTTCGAAAGGAGGCTTTGAGAAGAGAACAGTCTACTATCAAAGTTAGCCTCTGGGAAGGAGGGAAACCCCAACCTCCAAGTGAGTTATTGGCGTATTTGGGAATTTATCCTTGTGTGGTGAATGGGGGTAGGTAATATGCTAGGTCTATACATTCTTTCTAAAATTTTTGTTTTAAATTGGATTGGGAGTTGCTGTGCACGTCAGCTGCTTAAATGTATCTCATTGACATATGTTATGTTTGCACCACATCAGCGCACATGCACAGCCCTGTGGATAATACCATCTGTTAGCCCACATTTGACCCAATCCCTCTGCGGCTAGGGGTCCATTTACTGTGTAAATTTCCAAACTTTCAGTTCCAAAGATGCCAATAGCTAACAAGTAAATATTGGCCTTCTTTGGTAACTGTGTATTTTAGCATTTCACAATGTCATGTAGGGAGACCTTCTGGCAGTTAACACCTCATGTCCAATACTGCGTGGTCTTCTTGTCCAGCAAGGTATAAATACTAGAGACATACCAAAAGCAGTATTGCTTTTGCTGGCTGTAGTTATAATCTCACTGGTAGAGGACTGTGAGTTAGCCATGCATTTTCACTTGTACTGACAGTGAAACTTGCTTAGTACCTACCTCAAAAGAGACATGAATCAGTACTTCTTATCAGAGGTACTTGCTATCAGGGTTGGTTTATGTACATGAGGTGTATGCAGGGACATAATGAGGAGTGCTTACTGTCCAGGAGTACGTACTAGACCAGGTACTCACTAAGCGAGCTCCACTGTATCTAGTGTCAGTCCCCTAACTAGAATGGGCAGGTGTGGTTATTAGAACACAGTTTGGATGTATGCTTGTCTTACAAGACCGTCTAATAAATGGTGTCTTTCGTCACTTCCAGAACGTATAGAAGTGGTAGAGACAAAATGAAGACACCTCTCGGATCTGTCGCTTGTCTAGACAACTCTATGTCTTGAACGTTTACTGTGTATGTATGGGTGTAGGTCTCATTATAATTATTGTACAACATTTAATCACTGTTTGGTTATGATTGTGTCTGTTGTTGGAAATGTTTAAATAGCCATGTTTCTAAATGTGCAAGCATTAAAGGATCCGAAAAGCTACAAGAAACATAAAACTGTGACTTGAACTTGTGAGCCAACTTCTGGGACAAATTGAGGCTTGTTAGGCTTGATCTGGGCCCCAACAGCTGGGTGGAGACCGTGTCGGAATCCTGCAAAGAACACACATTGTACACCGCATAAAGTAGAATAATCAAAGCTACCCTCTTTTCGATATACTACTATGATACCAGCTCTGACAACCTGTTGGCTTTTCATCCATTACAATCATTCTGATTCGTTCAATCATACACACTCTGTACTTTTCAACAAGGGATTAACATCTATGATAACTAAGGGTTCAAACTCACTAATCGTGCTTTCATAGAGACAGCAATTTCTTTGATATTTGGTTCATCGCCTATCCAAACAAAATAACTGCTATCCATATTCAACAGGTAGATATTGACAGTTTTACCAGTACACGTAATCGTACACTGCTCGACCTCCATTTTGTGAAGATGGGATTGCGCAATATATCAAGGCTGTTCAAAATGGCCACTGCAGATGACCTGGAAGGCAGAAAGCCTGCGAAAATTCCCAAAACTCTAGTTGAGAGAGATAGAACGAAACGTCTGATAATAGTTCTTGAAAATTCATCCTTAGAAAGTGCAAAGGTAACTGCTTATCCACATGTACTGGAGTGTGCTGCCATATTTGGAATTTCTGTACTTGTGTGGTATTCGTGCATGCGGCCAAGCACTGATGAAGAAGTGCCTAACAATAACCAATCATCAATTCCATATATGTTC
The DNA here is from genome assembly GCA_963170055.1 of Halisarca cf. caerulea. Taxonomy (NCBI): domain Eukaryota; kingdom Metazoa; phylum Porifera; class Demospongiae; order Chondrillida; family Halisarcidae; genus Halisarca; species Halisarca cf. caerulea. The sequence continues at coordinate 3,201,909 of CAUJGJ010000258.1, read as the reverse complement.
AGCTTGGAAAAGATTTTGAGCTCTTGAGGTGTGACAAACACAAGCATTTCCTTGAAAAACATGGTCGTGATCCTGCATCATTCCGCCCTGACATAACTCATCAGGTGTGTGTGTATACAGACTGGATAAATACTTATAACTTCTTTTTTTGCAATTTATGAATTAATGTATCCTTTGCTCACACCTGCTAGTGTTTGCTAATGCTCTTGGACAGCCCTCTCAACAGAGCGGGGCTGCTTCAAGTCTTTATCCACACAGATCGTAATGTACTCATCGAAGTCAACCCATCAACTCGGATTCCTAGGACGTTTGACCGTTTCTGTGGTCTCATGGGTAAGCTCCGTGGGACTGTGTGAACAGTAGTAGGACTAGCACATGTTAGTAGCAAGATTTATTACAGTGGCTATTAGCAGTTCAGTGGACCTCTCTAAACTGATCTCAGTGGAGTCCTCAGGGGCTATTAGCAGTTCAGTGGAACCTCTCTAAGCTGATCTCATTGGAGTCTGGAACACTCTCTATAGTGAACCCTGTGTAGTCTGGAACCTACTCAAAAATGGATGTCTTTTGAAGTCCTGGTTATATCTGTACATGTCTGTAAAGCCTCACTAATCTGAAAACTCATCTAAACTGAAAATTTCTTGATTTGGTCCCAAAGTTAACGTTGCTTGATTCAGAGAGGCTTCACTGCGTTTGAGTAGCTACCTGCATGGATACTACAGCTCTACCCACTCTGCTACTTGATCCAAGTACTGCATTGCTGTTGAGTTGCTGTCTAGTCTCCTGTTATGCCTCCATCATTTATTGTGGGAGCACAAGGAAATGGTCTTGTGCTTCAGCTAAACACAGGACTCTGTATAGGACCTGTAAATGTGTGTTGATGATTCTAGACTATCCGATTCTATCCCTTAGGGGTTTTCTCTTATTTATTTTATTTTATGTGTGAATTACCTTATACTTTTTCTGTCTTGCACAGTTCAGCTACTGCACAAGCTGAGTATTCGAGCTGTAGATGGTCCCCAAAAACTACTAAAGGTGAGTTCAGTATTGGATGGGATTGTTTGCCCGGGTATGACCCTTTACCGCCTGTGTGGGATGTGGTAGGTCATCAAGAATCCTGTCACAGATCACTTACCAACGGGATGCCAGAAGATTGGCACATCCTTCAGTGCTGAAAAGCTTGTGGAGCTGGAGGACTACGCCTCTGATCAGCCTATCGTGTTTGTAGTTGGAGCAATGGCCCATGGGAAGGTGAGGCTCTGCCAACCAGCAAGCATGAGTACATCACCCCTTCACTCCCCTCCTCTCCTCTTCTCTCCCTGCTGTGTTGTGCAGGTGGATGTAGACTACACAGAAGAGGAAGTGGCCATAAGTGAACACCCACTGTCAGCAGCATTGACTTGTACCAAATTGTGCTGTGCATTTGAGAGAGCATGGGGAATCAAGTAGATGTGATTTTGTAATGGTTTCCATTTTCATGAATACTTTAACAGAGAATATTTCATTGATAAACACAGTTTCCATGACATGGCAGGGATGCAGTGCTCCATGGTGCACCCATAATACCAGATGCTATGCACAATGAATGTAACATTCTGGTCTGGCCTGTGCACCGGAGTGTGAAATGCCATGTGTAGCCAGCTCTCACTTGGTCTTGTGTAGCCAGACCCACCTTTCCATAAGATGGCAAGTAGCATCCGGCCATGGATAATCTATGCATTATCTATGATCTGGCTGTGAGAAAACCCACTCATGGCTGACAACCAGACCCCCGACCCACGCACCATTATGTAGCTACTTCATTTGGGTGATACACTTATGCTCCCTTTGCTAGGCACCCTCTGCTACCCACCCATGCCCCATGACATGGGAAACACCCTACGGTCTGTTTCCAACTGGTCAAACTCTCCCACCAGAGAGACTAACCCAAGGCATCAATCATTAACACACAAAGCATGACTGGATTCACTTAATCAAAAAATTATCATGACAAACAATTAACATATTACAATACATTGAGCATTGAGTAGTGTTTAGGCTTTCTGTGCCTTCTTCAATTTGTTGAATGCCGTTCTGACAATTCTACTCTTCTACATGACAAGAGAATGATCACTGGTTAAAATACCACAAAGTACTCACAAAGAGTCTAAATTACTCACTTTCTGTTTCAATACCTTCACCTTGTAGCGGTCAAAGTCACTCAATGACCGCCTCACTTTCCTCTGACGTAGTTTCTTGGCCCAAGCAGTTTCCTCCCATTTCTTGTCTACATCACTCTCCTGGACAGCCTTCCTCACAGCCTTGGTCCTACAGCCATGCTGTATCTTTACCTTGAAGTCCGTGAGAACTAGACCTTTAAAATTCATAGCCTGCCTCGGTACACCACTCGTTGGGCCGTCCACCAGGGCCTGGGATGAAGAGAGTATTAACCCAATGGACAATGCTCTAAAAACGACCATATAGGAAACTACTATACTGCATTCACATGTACGAAGTACATTGATACATAGGAGGACAGAAGAACACGAAACATTGGCTTACTCTGTTTTGGTCGATGACATCTACAAGGACGACAAGCTTGCCTTCGTAGGGGCCCACAGACACCAGGGCTATCCTTCCTACTTCTATAAACCTATTGTACACCTGAAGAAAAAAGGAAAGCGAAAAGTTGGCTTATAACGATAGAACCACAGGCACTTTGTACAGCTTTGAATTCCCGAAACGTTTACCCACCATTTTCTCCCCACGTGGTCGAAGAAGAAACACGTGTTGGTGATGTCAAATTACATATTTATAGTCACGTGCACGCGCCCCGTACCCGTGTGGAAGAAGTACATGTAGCGGTGCACCATGAAGCGAAGAACCTTACTTTTTATGAGTTACAAGCGGAAAAATAAGAATGCATTGATTAGAACGTACATTTATAAGGAAATAAGATCCAGTGATCACTGATGCTCAGTGATATCTGACTGCGACAGTTGTACTTTCACAGAGAATCCATATAATCATAGATACCTGTGGTATCATGCATTTTGTATTTTGGTGTAGTACAATGCAGATCGATCATTAAATGAATGAATTTTCTATAATGTCACATTTTACATGAATACTAACGCAATGGTACATCTATAATCCAGAATTCCGAGGACAAGAAGCAACGTGTCAGATTACAGAGGTTGTTGGATTATAAAGTATTTCTGAATAAATAATATAGTTTAATGTATGTAGTAATTTACCCTCAGCTGTGGGATACAGTTTGATTAATGCTGAGGTGTTGGATTAGAGAGGTTTCACTACAATAATGCCCACATACACCCATTAATTTGTGCATGTACGTATACATGATCGCTGTTGATGCACTAATCGATGCAACAATCAGTTGATATATTGGAATTTCATTGTGTACAGTATAGACATAGTTGTAAACCAATTAAAAAATAATAATTGTATTTTTATTTTAACAAAGCGATGAGAATATTAGTAAACATAATAATTATGTTTAGAAGTATCCAAAAAGTATCTGATCAATAAATAAATACAATAATTAAAGTTATTAAGTGTTACTTGGTATCGCAAAGCAGAGCCACTCCTCTGAGGATCCAGTGATCCGGATTAATTGTTGTCTTCATCAACAGCGTTGTGATGTAAGTTAGATCTGTTCGTCGTGGCTTCTTGTAAACTGGACACTGGTACAGCTTGGGATCTTTGGGTCCAATGTTGTTGATGGCGTAGATGTGCACCACAGGGAGGCTGACGAAGAGCACTTTGTTTGCTGATTCTTGCAGTTTTGAGTTCTTTCTGTCCCAACCTGCTCCCTCAAGGAAAAGACCATACACGAACACACCCTCGTCGGGAGGAATTTTAATCTCATCTTTTGACATCTTGGTTATATCGTTGTGAAGGACAACACTGTCCAGTGCCCATCCTTTGTGAGCGCGGGTCACTTCCTGCATGCAAGCAAACACAGCAGACTCTGTCAGAGCGTGTCAGCACGTATCCATCCATTAAGACATTTTAGACTGACCAAACATGTCCACACACATGCATACACACACACACGTGCGCACACACACACACACACACACACACACACACACACACACACACACACACACACACACCTGTCTCATGGCAGTGAGAAATCCTTGGGGATTGAAAAACCCTGTCATCCAAAATACATTGGGCCGTCCACCAAACACCCAAGTCCTGAATTGAGTATCTCTTTCCAGCAATTCAGTGTACCAGAAACCAATAGTGGAGGAGTCCCAGGATATCTGAGCAAAATGGAACAGGCAGAATGTGCTGCAACAGCTGTGTGTGCGGAGTAAAATTGTCAGCTCACCTTATGCCACATGGCGGGCACTTTGGCATCATAGATGGCATCCAGTGTAGCGCGGAGGTTCTGAAGAGACATCAGTAGGTGCTGGTCAACACTGCTCAGTACACTAACATGTACAGTACATATCAATACACACACACGCACACACGCACGCACACACACACACACACACACACACACACACACACACACACACACACACACATGCACACACACACGCATGCACACACACACATACACACACTGACGCACACAGTAACACACCTCACTCATGATGATAGTACCATCAATAGCCAATTGGAGGTCCAGTAAAGTGGTCCTCACTGTTACAATCACACGCTGCATTCGGTCAATTTCCTGACGAAGGAAGATGTTCATTGGAGCTAGTATACCCATCTTCTGCAGTCTTGACTTCACCTACAGAGACCACAAAAAACAATGGTTAATGCAACTCTTCTCTTAAGATTTCTTATCTAAATTAACATTAACGCTGTAACATCTTCCCCACCTTATCAAATTGCTTGCCCCTCTCCCTCACCTTGCCTCATCCTTCTTACCTATGTACCCGCTACCTTGCCATGGTTACCCCCCCCCCCCCCAGTCAACTTACATCCAATTTTACCCCGTCCCCTCCCCCACTTCACTGCTATAGCTAATATGTGCTCACTGATATTGTCCTCTCCCATTCAGGAAATTTCCAAAAGAACCTTTAATGCTTTCTCACCTCATGAGGGATGTAACCAGGCGGGAGTTTCTCCAACATGTCCGCTGCTTGTCTGCTAACAACAGACTCTCTGGTCTCCCCGCCTCCGCCTGAGCTATCCTTGGGCTGTATACTGAGGATAGTGTCTAGCAATTCTTTAGCCGTTTTACTCTGGTACCTACAGGGGAAGGAGAATGGTTACCATGGTAGCAAATTAATCTTCCCCATGTGGTTAGGTGCTCACGTGATATCAGCATTAGGATGCATGCCAAAGATCTCTGGAGTGTCATTTAGTGGCATTTCATCAATGTTGTTGAGGTAGTCGGTAACCGTCTTGAGAACAGGTATGTTGTAGCCTTTGTAGAAGTTGAAGCTGGCCTGAAACATGAACTCTCCAAACCAGCTCTGCCAAAGAATGAACTAGTAGTAACATATCTGAGTACACACAATGCATGTTCACATACACGTGCACATGCACACACACACACACACACACACACACACACACACACACACACACACACACACACACACACTGCTCACCTTTGCATAAGTATTCAGCAGCCTCTTGTCAAAATCATCCGTTACTCTTCCTCCATACTGTACCTCACCCAACATGTAGCGCACAGTAGGCCATGATACACCCTGTGTGTGTGTGTGTGTGTGTGTGCGTGCGCGCGCGTGTGTGTGTGTGTGTGCGTGTGCGTGTGTGTGTGCGTGTTTGTGTGTGTGTGTGTGTATGTGTGTGTGGTGTATTGAGGGAGTAAGGATGAAGGAAAGGGAGTAAAACACATCCACCATTGACTCAAATAGGTACATTCCTTCAGACTAACTCTCTTCAGATCCATGTCATCAAGATGGTTCTGCACAAACTGTATCATAGCAGAGAGATCTCCTTGGTTGAACTCATAGGGTATGTTCCACCCAAGTGGCCCAAACTTCCTCCTCTCTTGCACTGTGGTGTGGATGAAGGCCACGCCATACAGCATCGGCTTCCACTGTGGTAGGTTGCTGATCTCCAGGTGCTCCTGAGAGATGTTGGTGTAGGTGCGTCTCAGCCCCGCCTTCACTCCCTGAGGAGGCTCACATGTGTATTTGATACTGGACTGAAGCAGGTTAATCGGGAACTTGTCATGGACCTCTGTCGTGATCCACAGTCGGAAGGTGTCGTGAACATTCTCTGTTTCCAACACAGTCTGCAGTACTTCGTCCAAGAAGTCCAGACACAAGTGGCAGTTTTGCAGAAGGACCCATCCTCCTTGACTCTGGTGCTTCTGGAGGGCATTGCGAGCATGAATCTCCTGACCCTGTCCCATAGAAATAGCTCTACATTCTGCAAGAAATGGGTTGTAAAGTAGACCACCAGTGACGACAAATGACCACCACAGATATACAGTATGTACAACACACACTTTTCTCTCACACCAACACTCAGTTCTCTCACACCAACACTCAGTTCTCTCACACCGACACACTCACTATTCACACCAACACACTCACTTCTCTCACACCGACACACTCACTATTCACATGCTGCAACACACTCACTTTTCTCACACCGACACACTCACTACTCACACCAACACACTCACTTTTCTCACACCAACACACTCACTATTCACATGCACCGACACACTCAGACTTTCCCACAAATGCACATGCTCTAACCTAAATCTCTCTTTTTGGATAGGAATTCAATGGACAATGTAGGGTCTGATCCCATGGAGAGGAAGCAGATCATCGGTACCCGAAGGTTGGACTCCTCCCACATGGCCTCCATGTCGAGGATAACACCCTCAGCAAACTTCTTGCCCATTGTCTCTCCAATGTACTTCTTGGCCTGAGCGGCTGTGCGGTCTGGAGCCCATGATCTGGGAGAGGAGAAAACAAGGTAGACAGTGAGTATCATCAGCATAGGATTCAACATGTCTGGCCTTGAAAGCTTCAACACAAGCATGCATCACATCACTGGGCCACATCCCAACCTGGTCGACATCACCACTATCACAACATCACTATCACATCACCACTATCACAACATCACCACTATCAACAGAAACAACAATTCTGACACATGTACACACATGAGTACATTCATGCCCTCATACCTAACAATAAGCAACTTTCTGAAGGTGTCCAGTGAGTTGCTGTACCCATCAGGGATTGGGGCCTCTTCAGGTGCGTCTGAGTCAAACCATGCCTTCCAGCCCTTCTCGTTGCGTGAGACCTTGGGAACACATCAGAATGAGTGTATACAAACAATATTATGAGAGCACACACACACACACACACACACACACACACACACACACACACACACACACACACACACACAATAACACACACACACACACACACACACACACACACACACACACACACACACACACACCTGCTGCAGTAATTCTGCAAATTGTGGTAATTTGCTGAGCTCCACCAGGTTCAACCAGGTCATGTCTGTAATCCACTTGCTGGGTTTGGATGGACAGGCCTTCAAGTCCAGGGCTGCACCACCTTCAGTGAGCAAACAACAACATAGTTGTGACATGTTGGGTTATAATACCACAGAAAAACATGGGACATGGCGCACATGAAATGGGACACCGGACAAAGGAAATGGGAAAAGGGAAATGGGACACAGGAAAAAGGACACCAGACAAATAAATGTGACATCAGAGAGAAGAAATCGGAAATAAGACATGGGACATGGAAGTTGAGAATAACCTTTGATGAGTGTCTGGAATTCCTGGTGCTTCACTTTGCTGTTTTGCATGTCAATCTTGAGTGTCAGGAGAAGAGTGAACATGAACTTGTCGCTCTCGTACAGACCACGTGCCGTGTACTTGAACACAGCAAACGTTAGGTACTCAATGATGTTGTTTATACGCTTCGCAGTCACTGGAGACTTCGCAGACCTGCACACCGCACAATTCAAGGAGAGATTTATCTCACAATACAAAATGTACACTGTGCATGCATGTACACATGTGCCCACACAAGTGTGCACACATGCACGCATGCACGCACACACACACACACACACACACACACACACACACACACACACACACACACACACACACACACACAACACAACAAACAGCATACTTGGCCATGGAGAGATCAAAGATCCCCAGAAACTGCTGAAGAGATGTTTGGTACATGACATTCACAAGGGACATCTCAACGATCAAGAAGTACAACACGGATCCGCGAGAAGCCACCGGTCTGAACTCCTCACGAGCTTCGTTGATTTTGGCTTCAGTTTCCGATGCCACAACCAGCTTCTGTGTGACCTCCTGTGCTGTCTTCTTGGTTGTACTGAGAACAGTGATCAGGGACTCGTCATCCACGAGGGAGCCTAGATGATGTCAGGACATCACAGATAGCAACCACTAAAACAACCTAAGAAACAATGCAGAATGCACACTCCACCTTTAGTGGTGGTGAGTCTGTGAAGAAGATTGTCCTCAAGTTCCTGCATCTTCTTCTTGTTGGCTGTCACATCCTCCATTAGCTTGGTCCTCTCTGCCTCTAGCTCATTCTTCTCTGTCAGAATCACACGTCCCAGCAGCTGGTCCTCCAGTCCCTTCATGGTGACAGTGAAGTCGATGATACTAGTACGAGCGCTGATCTCAGGAGTGTACGTTGGGTTGGGGAGCTTTGTGGTGATGTAGAGCATGAACCCTTTCATGACATCAACCTCCTTGTCTCCAACTTTGACCTGCAGCAGGGAAGGAGTTCACTTGGCATTACTATTTGGATACCAGTTGTATACTGCTAGGATACTATTCGGACATAGTTTGGATATTGCATGTACAGTATGCTTCCATGGGTGCTCTTGGACATGTGGACACACACATGTATACTACATATTTGACACATGTACATGGATATCAGCACATAAAAGTGTGTATGTACACACACACGCACGCACGCACGCATGCACACACACACACACCAACCCATTCACCTTCAGGGTGGTTCCACTCTTTATGAAGTTCTTCTCTAGTACGTTGTCCAAGCACGGGTCAAGCTCCTCCCCCACATCCTCAATAAGCAGAGCTCTCCCTAGGGACAAGGCGTCCTCCAGGTGTTGCCTGAAGTACTTGTGATTGAGTGTACTGAGCGTCAGTTCTGTACCCTCTCTCTTCTTGATCCAGGCCTTCCCCTGTCCTTGTGGGTCGATGAGGAGGGGGAAACGTGTGGCTTTTGTCACGATAATACCGTTCTGGACTGAGAGTTCATCGTTGGGCAGACCTTGAAGATTCCACTCACCCACCTACAGTAGATGGGCAACAATGAGACTGCATACACATGTGTACATGTGTGCACAACCTTGTGTGTGTGTGTGTGTGTGTGTGTATGTGTATGTGTGTGTGTGTGTGTGTGTGTGTGTGTGTGTGTGTGTGTGTGTGTGTGTGTATGTGTGTACGTGTGTGTGTGTGTGTGTGTGTGTGTGTGTGTGTGTGTATGTGTGTGTGTGTGTGTGTGTGTGTGTGTGTGTGTATGTGTGTACGTGTGTGTGTGTGTGTGTGTGTGTGTGTGTGTGTGTGTATGTGTGTGTGTGTATGTGTGTACGTGTGTGTGTGTGTGTGTGTGTGTGTGTGTGTGTGTGTGTGTGTGTGTGTGTGTGTGTGTGTGTGTGTGATGCATCATGGGTGACAGGTAGTGATGCATATGTAGAAATTGAGCAGTGGTAACTTACAGTGGCCGAATCTGTTAACATGTCAATCAAATTTAGATTGTGAGAAAATGGGATTTTTCTTGTCTTCATCTCCTTTTTCCAGCTGTCCAACAGGATGTTCCTGAACTCCTGGTTGAAGGGTCCGGAGTATGACAGGAAGCCAGATGCAAGAAGCACATCACCAACCAGTCTGTGGAGGAGAGGGGAGGGGAGAGAGAAGGGTATCATGTCAACTCACTACTGCAATGTCATGAAAACCATCACCAAAGCATTTTGGGCAGTGTGAGTGTGTGGAAGGACAACGGGAGCATGAGTAGTGAGGGTGAGGGGTGTGGGCGTGTGAGTAGTGAGGGCAAGCAGTGTGGGTATGTGTGAGTAGTGAGGGTGAGCAGTGTGGATGTGTGAGTAGTGAGGACGAGTAGCATGGGTGTGTGGGAGTAGTGAGGGCAAGCAGCATGGGTGTGTGCATGTGTGAGTAGAATTTACTGCAATATATCAATATGACGGGTGAGGTGGAGTAGGGCATGCATGAGAGTGAGAGTATGCTGTGTAAACACTCACTTTCCCAGTTGCTCAGCAAACATCTTGCTCTGTTGTGTCCATCTCTCCTTCTCCCCACTCAACCCACTGATGAGTGCAGTAGCTGCTTCCATTCTCCTCTTACAGGAGTCTGCATCATCCTGAAGGGTCTGCTTCTCCGACATGGCCTTCTCGTACATCTTTCTCACTTCGCTCAGTTCTGCTTCCTTTGCATCCAACTCTGCCTGGGCGGTCGCTAGCTCAGTTTCAGCCTTTGCTAGCTTGATCTCCTGCACTGCAAGGTTTGCCTTCAGAGGCAACACCTCCTTGTTGACTCCGTAGAAGAAGGACATGGCCTGGGTCCACGAGCAGAGACCAGCTACATCACCACACACCTGGGTGTGTTCGTATGCCAAGAGATGCAGCATGTGACAGGAAGTATGCAGTAAATACATCATGTGACAGGAAGTATGCAGTAAATACATCATGTAACAGGAAGTATGCAGTAAATGCATCATGTAACAGGAAGTATGCAGTAAATGCATCATGTGACAGGAAGTATGCAGTAAATACATCATGTGACAGGAAGTATGCAGTAAATGCATCATGTGACAGGAAGTATGCAGTAAATGCATCATGTGACAGGAAGTATGCAGTAAATACATCATGTAACAGGAAGTATGCAGTAAATGCATCATGTGACAGGAAGTAATGCAGTAAATGCATCATGTGACAGGAAGTAATGCAGTAAATGCAGCATATGACAGGAAGTGATGCAGTAAATGCAGCATATGACAGGAAGTGATGCAGCATGATGTGAAGATAGTGGGTGAGGAGTACTGGCAGGAACTGTTACAACTTAGCTCTAGACTATTGAGGATACTGTCAAAGACTTCTACTTATTGTGATGTGAACACACCCTTTTTGCTGTTTCCAGGTTGTAGTCCTCCATTTCAAAATATGGCTGCATTAATTCCACCATTTCCTCGTTGATATTGTCTTTGTTGTAGTTCTGCAACCCGGAGAGGAACCCGCCTTGAGCCATCATTTTCAGTGACTCTTGCCAGGAAGGTTTGCAGGTCGGCTTCTCTGGGTCCAGAACCACAGGGTCAATCTTCTTCTGGAACAGGAGCAATACGCAGTCCATGATGCGCATGATGAGGTGTGGGGGTTTCCCCAGCTTTCTCACTGTGGCAATGTGAGCAGGTTTGATGGTCTAGCGGAAGAGGATGGAGAGGTCGACGAAGAAGGACTAACGAAGCACTAAAACAGTCTTACCTGCAGTGCAGCCTCAGCTTCTTCCAGGGCTGGTCTTGCCTTCTCCAGTTTGGCTTCGGCAAAAGACTTATCAACCTAGGTAGGATAGGATACATACATCTGTACTGTGGTATACATCTGTACCGTGACACACATCTGTACTGTGACACACATCTGTACAGTGACACATATTTGTACTGTGACACACATCTGTACAGTGACACACATCTGTACTGTGACACACACCTGTACAGTGACACACACCTGTACAGTGACACACACCTGTACCATGGTACACATCTGTACCATGACACACATCTGTACTGTGACACACACCTGTACAGTGACACATATTTGTACAGTGACACACACCTGTACAGTGACACACATCTGTACCATGACACACATCTGCAACCTGACACACATCTGTACAGTGACACACATCTGTACTGTGACACACACCTGTACAGTGACACATATTTGTACAGTGACACACACCTGTACAGTGACACACATCTGTACAGTGACACATCTGTATGAGGTTACTTAATAAACATCGATCACAGGACTAGACACACACACCAGCTGGTCCCACAGGACACATATGAACACGCACATTAATGGCATCCACGATTGCCTGTGCTTTGTCTTTGACTACTTGTACTCCAGCCTTCACCTTCTCCGCTGCCTGAGCCTTCTGGGTCACTTCTGTCAATACCTTCTCTGCTTTAGCATTGGCCACCACCAGTTCCTTCTCTTTCTCAACCAGCTCTGCTGAGAGCTTTGTCACTGACTCACTAGCCTCCACCAGCTTGTCCAGTCCAGTGTTCATCCTGTCAGCCAACTGGGCGATCTTACGTTTGTTGTCTGTGTACACGGTCTTGTATCCGGTAATGAAGGAGAGGTAGGACTTGGGTGTGATGTGAGTGGTCCTTCTGAATCGTTCAAAGTAGCTGACACACATCTCAGCTACGAAATCCTGAAACACACCCATTGCCTGAACGACTTCCTGTTTGACTTCTGGCGTACATGTGATGTCGAATGCTGACAGGAAGTGCTGAGCCACTGCAATCAGAGCATCCTTTGGCCAGCGACTGAACCAGTCCATGGTGCACCCGCTGATCAAACCAGGGAACTTAAGACTTCTGTTTCTGAACTTCTCCCCAACTGGAGAGAAGCAGAGGACGACATGGAGGTTTTGCCGAGCACGGGAAAGGAAGTAGCTGTAGAGGTTCTCTGGTGTTGGCGGTCTTCTGGGGTACTCCTTCTTCATGACTGGGATGAGCTCACTGCAGATCTCATCGACCTCGTCTCGAGCAAACAGCCCAGATATCTCACCAGAAGACAAGAGGTTGTTCATGTACTCAAGGAAGCCCTCGTCTTTAATCTCCTGGTCTGTGAATATGAAGGTGATTCCCTTGCCCTGCTGGCCAGCCACTTTGTAGAGGTGCTTGAGGTCCTCCATTAGGTTGTTAGCATTGTATGACCTGGTCAGAGTGATCTGGAAGGTCTTGTATCCAGCAATGAACGATGCCAGCCTTGTCAAGCTCTGCTTACCGGACCCACCCACTCCCACAAGGAGGGCGTTCCCACGGTCAGTGCGAATGATGCGAGACACCTGAGAACGATAGCCACCAGGGGTACAGGACATCAATGGCAAATGAGTGGGTCAATAAAGCTAGTAACACACTGCAGTATACACCAACACTGGTGTATGTACAGTACTAACACACACTGCAGTATACACTAACACTGGTGTATGTATGTGTGGACCCACCGTACACACTGGTGTACGTATGTACAGACCTGTCACCCACATGTACAGGCCTGTCACCCACATGTACAGGCCTGTCACCCACATGTACAGACCCGTCACCCACATGTACAGACCCGTCACCCACATGTACAGACCCGTTACCCACATGTACAGACCCGTCAACCACATGTGCAGACCTGTCACCCACATGTACAGGCCTGTCACCCACATGTACAGACCCGTCACCCACATGTACAGACCCGTTACCCACATGTACAGACCCGTCAACCACATGTGCAGACCTGTCACCCACATGTACAGGCCTGTCACCCACATGTACAGACCTGTCACCCACATGTACAGACCTGTCACCCACATGTACAGACCTGTCACCCACATGTACAGACCTGTCACCCACATGTACACGCACACTATGTACGTACCTTCATCAAGTGGACCATAGCATCCTTGAAGAACACAAGATCCATACCAGACCCACGGGTTGTTTCGTTTAGTTGGACCATGAAATTAGTCAGTCTCTCTTCCAACTCAGGCCATGTTGGGATCTGCATGTATGCACATTGGAGCAATACAGCAGTAGTGTGTGTGTGTGTGTGTGTGTGTGTGTGTGTGTGTGTGTGTGTGTGTGTGTGTGTGTGTGTGTGTGTGTGTGTGTGTGTGTGTGTGTGTGTGTGTGTGTGTGTGTGTGTGTGTGTGTGTGTGTGTGTGTGTGTGTGTGTGTGTGTGCATGTGTACTCAAATATACCACATGTTCACACACACAGCACCCACATATACACACACACAGCACCCACATATACACACACACACAGCACCCACATATGCTCTCACACACAGCACCCACATATGCTCTCACACACAGCACCCACATATGCTCTCACACACAGCACCCACATATGCTCTCACACACAGCACCCACATATGCTCTCACACACAGCACCCACATATGCACACACACACAGCACCCACACACACACAGCACCCACATATGCTCAGACACACAGCACCCACACACACACAGCACCCACATATGCTCAGACACACAGCACCCACATATGCTCACACACACAGCACCATCTTACATACGTGCTCATAGATCTTGGGAGCTTCAAGCTCTACATCGTCTGGCTCATCTCCAGTTGCTTCGGGAGGGTCACGAAGGAAATCAACAAAGTATGGCTCATCTTCCAATCGTGACATCACTGCCTCCCCCATCTCCTCTGCGACAACCTTTGATATCGCCTTCTCAAACCAGGCCTTGTCGTCATGGTTGGTAAACCTGTCAGCAATAACTCGTGTACACTCATGCTTCCAAATGGCCAAGAGGAGGTCCAATGTTGTCATGATGTCAGTCTCTGAGTGCAGCATACCCTCCCAGATGCGAGACAGATCTCTCAAGTTGAACACGTAGTGGAACTTCGCTGGTGTGGGCAGCATCTTCACCTTTGTCAGCTGCCACAGCTTACGTGTACACACCACCAGAGCCTGAATATTGGAGCACACCTCTTCAGTAAACCCTCTCTCTGTACAGAAGTAGCCGCAACCGATCACTCCAAAGATTTTGTCAATGGATGCGTTGGAAGGTAGTGTGCAGTTGATGATGGTGAACTGTCTCTTCAAACGACTGGGGATGTCATTCCTCCCTCCCCCGGGGTGGATGGTGGCTGCTAGGAATTGTATGTCAACCAGATTTGTGAAGTCACCTGGCTTGTCAAGACTGTAGAACCCTTTCATCTCCATCACTTGACGTACAATTTCATTTGTAATCTGAAGCACAGAAACACGGGAAATGTATGCGCAGTAGAGGTGTACCTGGACATGTGCATGCATACAACATACAGGCACATATGTACAGTATGTACGTATGCTAATCTATGATACCTACTGCATATGCGACAAGCAGATCTGCACACACACACACACACACACACACACACACACACACACATATACACACACACACACACACACACACACACACACACAAACACACACACACACACACACACACACACACACACACACACATACACACACACCTGATCCCCCCACTCGTTGATCTTTGGCATGTTGATGTCATCAACGAACACAGTCAGCTTCTTGCCAGCAGGAGGTCCATAAGTACTGCCAACACGCTTATCCACATAACTCTCAATGGCTCTCTGCACACAAGGGGAAATGGTACAATTGTGAGGGGGGAGGATAGCCACAACTGAGCAATATGGAAACTGTATGATATCCCCCAATGCAATCACATCTCATAAAGGACACTGTCACCTTGCCCCATTTCAAACTCCTCAAAGACAGAATATGCCACATGATGCAGGACAGGTGAGCACATGATGCAGGACAGGTGAGCACATGATGCAGGACAGGTGAACACATGACGCAGGACAGGTGAGCACATGATGCAGGGCAGGTGAGCACATGATGCAGGACAGGTGAGCACATGATGCAGGACAGGTGAACACATGACGCAGGACAGGTGAGCACATGACGCAGGACAGGTGAGCACATGATGCAGGACAGGTGAGCACATGACGCAGGACAGGTGAGCACATGACGCAGGACAGGTGACACATGACGCAGGACAGGTGAGCACATGACGCAGGACAGGTGAACACATGACGCAGGACAGGTGAGCACATGATGCAGGACAGGTGAACACATGACGCAGGACAGGTGAGCACATGACGCAGGACAGGTGAGCACATGACGCAGGACAGGTGAACACATGACGCAGGACAGGTGAGCACATGATGCAGGACAGGTGAACACATGACGCAGGACAGGTGAACACATGACGCAGGACAGGTGAACACATGACGCAGGACAGGTGAACTCCCCTCTGGACCCACTGGTGTAGAGACTTCCCTGTGCCCCAGACCCAGCAGGCCACCTGCTGGCTGACTCACCTGGAAGTGGCCGGGTTGTGTGGCGGATGAGAAGTTGAGTCCTTTGCTGAGATGCTCCTCGATGTCGTACTTGGACATGTAGCCTTGAATGATGACAGTCTTGGCGGTTCCTTGTTCACCAATCAGCAGTACAGCCTATGAGAGGAGGGGGAGGTGGGAGAGAGGGTCATGTGGGTAGCGGGTGTGGCAGTGGGTGTGGCAGAGGGCATTACGGGCTCACCTTCTCCTGCTTAGCAACGGTCTGTATGAGGAAGTCAGTCCTCACGTTGTCAACGTTGGGGACCAGTATGGTGGCATATACAGGAACGCTGTCCTTGGGATAGAGATATTCCTCCACTTTGGTTGACCAGTGCTTCCATTGTCCTGTGTTGTCCACAAAGAACTCAAATATGGTGTCCCCGGACGAGGGGTCGCATGCGGGCAGGTCTAGTTCGGTGCTCTCCCTCATGAATGCCTCCAGCTTGGCTCGGTCATCCAGCTCGTACAACGCACCAATACTCCACATCACAGAGAAGATGTAGAGGTGCTCCAGGTAGGACTTGGGGAGGGATTGGTTCTCTTCCTTCTCTGCTGACTGAAGAAGTCCCTCGAGAACCACACACGCCTGCACAATGTAATTACATTCCAGTGTGCTCATCTTAGCAACCAGGCTGATGGTGGCATAACGGTACAAGTCGATGAAGGATGCATCAAACAGGTCCATCAAAGTGTCCGACTCCAGAGCTGTGATGAACTTCTCATTCACCTTCCGAGACAGCCAGCCCTGTGGAGGATGTGGAAGTGTGAAGGGTGGGAGAGGGTGTGGAGGGTGAGGATGGTGTGGAGGATATGGAGGGTGTGGAGGGTGTGGAGGGTGTGGAGGATGGGGTGGGGTGTGGAGGGTGGTGAGGGTGGTGAGGATGTGGAGGGTGGTGAGGTTGTGTAGGGTGTGGAGGGTGAGGATGGTGAGGATGGTGGAAGGTGTGGAGGGTGTGGAGGGTGTGGATGATGGGTAGGGTGTGGAGGGTGAGGATGGTGGGATAACAGCAGTACTCACTACAAACTCTAAGACTTTGTGGACTTGTGCACGTACATATATGGTGTCTACGTATGAATGCACCAGTCAGTCCAGAATGCACCAGTCAGTCCAGAATGCACCAGTCAGTCCAGAATGCACCAGTCAGTCCAGAATGCACCAGTCAGTCCAGAATGCACCAGTCAGTCCAGAATGCACCAGTCAGTCCAGAATGCACCAGTCAGTCCAGAATGCACCAGTCAGTCCAGAATGCACCAGTCAGTCCAGAATGCACCAGTCAGTCCAGAATGCACCAGTCAGTCCAGAATGCACCAGTCAGTCCAGAATGCACCAGTCAGTCCAGAACGCACCAGTCAGTCCAGAATGCACCAGTCAGTCCAGAATGCACCAGTCAGTCCAGAATGCACCAGTCAGTCCAGAACGCACCAGTCAGTCCAGAATGCACCAGTCAGTCCAGAATGCACCAGTCAGTCCAGAATGCACCAGTCAGTCCAGAATGCACCAGTCAGTCCAGAATGCACCAGTCAGTCCAGAATGCACCAGTCAGTCCAGAATGCACCAGTCAGTCCAGAATGCACCAGTCAGTCCAGAATGCACCAGTCAGTCCAGAACGCACCAGTCAGTCCAGAATGCACCAGTCAGTCCAGAATGCACCAGTCAGTCCAGAATGCACCAGTCAGTCCAGAATGCACCAGTCAGTCCAGAATGCACCAGTCAGTCCAGAATGCACCAGTCAGTCCAGAATGCACCAGTCAGTCCAGAATGCACCAGTCAGTCCAGAATGCACCAGTCAGTCCAGAATGCACCAGTCAGTCCAGAATGCACCAGTCAGTCCAGAATGCACCAGTCAGTCCAGAATGCACCAGTCAGTCCAGAATGCACCAGTCAGTCCAGAATGCACCAGTCAGTCCAGAATGCACCAGTCAGTCCAGAATGCACCAGTCAGTCCAGAATGCACCAGTCAGTCCAGAACGCACCAGTCAGTCCAGAACGCACCAGTCAGTCCAGAACGCACCAGTCAGTCCAGAATGCACCAGTCAGTCCAGAATGCACCAGTCAGTCCAGAATGCACCAGTCAGTCCAGAATGCACCAGTCAGTCCAGAATGCACCAGTCAGTCCAGAATGCACCAGTCAGTCCAGAATGCACCAGTCAGTCCAGAATGCACCAGTCAGTCCAGAATGCACCAGTCAGTCCAGAATGCACCAGTCAGTCCAGAATGCACCAGTCAGTCCAGAATGCACCAGTCAGTCCAGAATGCACCAGTCAGTCCAGAATGCACCAGTCAGTCCAGAATGCACCAGTCAGTCCAGAATGCACCAGTCAGTCCAGAATGCACCAGTCAGTCCAGAATGCACCAGTCAGTCCAGAATGCACCAGTCAGTCCAGAATGCACCAGTCAGTCCAGAATGCACCAGTCAGTCCAGAATGCACCAGTCAGTCCAGAACGCACCAGTCAGTCCAGAATGTGATGTAGCAACATTAAATTTTGAGATCAGGGAAGTACTGTATGTACAGTGGAACCCACTTAACACGAAACTTAAGGGACTGATGAAAAGTGTTCATGTTATCAGAATTTCATGTTATCAGAACAATGAGGAATACTAAATGCATTGCAGGGATCATTTTCTACTTTCATGTTAACCAAAATTTTGTGTTAAGCGAGTTTGTATCAAGTGGGTTCCCCTGTACTGTGTTTTTGGGCCACCTTCCGGCGGCCCTATATTAATTCTACTTTCACCGGAAGTGTCCGTAAGGTCCATAACGATGTCTATATATATATGTCTATATATATATATATATATATATATATATATATATATGTGTGTGTGTGTGTGTGTGTGTGTGTCAACAACATGACGGACGTTAAGGTGGTACTAAATTCTCGGCTATAATTCGACAAAAATGGAACATTTGCTCCTCATTTCCATCAGCGAAGAGTCTTTTGGAGCAGAAGAGATCTTTGAAGCGTTATTTTCATGAATAACGACAATTTCCAAGCAATTCGAGTTTCCAGGGCCGTAGGCTGCACACGAGTTTCTTAAACTCAAATGTTCACCGTACACCATTCACACACACATATTACAGTAAATGTGTGTGTGTGTGTGTGTGTGTGTGTGTGTGTGTGTGTGTGTGTGTGTGTGTGTGTGTGTGTGTGTGTGTGTGTGTGTGTGTGTGTGTGACAGAAAGTGTGCTAGCAAATCTGCAGCAACTCAATACACCCACGCGAGCAAGTGGGGAGGGGTACCTGAACAATTGGTCTCCAGTCGAGAGCAGATGAGCTCATGTAGACCATTCCATTCCTGGACACTGTGGCTGGTGAGGCGTTGTCAATGTTGTGAGGCTCAAACACAATCTTACAATCAGGAGCCATTGGTATCCGGTCCCCGTTGGCCAGTGTGAGGGTCTTGTTGTCGTCCAACACACTGTTGAGGTTCTCGATCCAGATGGCATCCACTGGGCCATCCAGGAGTAGCCATATGTGCTCTCCTTTCTTCGCTTTGTGTGTACGTCTCCAAAGCGTGGAGAAGATACCATCAGTCCAGTCATTGGTGGCAACATCCAAACGTCCAAACATTTGAGAGGCTGAGATGGGAAAAGGTATAAGGTCAAAACTCACACACACACAGTACACACACAAGTACACTACACCTGTACCACAAGCACCCCCCCCCCCCCACCACCACCACACCTGTGATAGCTTTAGGATTCATTCTCATTTCCCTGTGTGGTGCTCCGCAGTCTGTCATGGCCTTCATCAGTGTGTGAATGTTGCATGTCTTCCCGGCTCCACTTGGACCCAGGACCATCATCCCATGACGTACTCTCTGCGTCTCAAACAGCTGAATAAGCTTCAGGTTCCAGGGGGGGTGGCTAATAAGCCCCACCTCCTTCACTCGCTTCTCAATGGCCTCCTCCAGGTCAGGATAGCCTCCCTTCTCCAGGGCCAGACCTGGGAAAAGATCGTCAATCAAACTCATGAACAAAGGTTCGTCTTCATCGACCAGTTTGGAGAGGTTCATGTCCTTTAAGACACGCATGACAATCTTGTTCTCACTGTCTCCCGGACTGGATCTCTTCACGGCACCGAGTGTCCTCAAAACAGAGAGGATGTTCCTCAAGCCAAAGTCGTAGTGAACCTGCTTTGAGAGCTGCTCTTCGCAGAGCTTGTACAGAGTGAAGAACTTCTCTGCAAGGACAATGTTCTCCAGGAAGCCACAACTGGCCAGTTTGACACGAATGATGATCTAGAGTATGTGGAGACAGCAGAAGAGGTGTCGCAGGACATGCAGAAGAGGTGTCGCAGGACGTGCAGAAGAGGTGTCACAGGACATGCAGAAGAGGTGTCGCAGGACATGCAGAAGAGGTGTCACAGGACATGCAGAAGAGGTGTCACAGGACATGCAGAAGAGGTGTCACAGGACGTGCAGAAGAGGTGTCGCAGGACATGCAGAAGAGGTGTCACAGGATGTGCAGAAGAGGTGTCGCAGGACATGCAGAAGAGGTGTCGCAGGACATGCAGGAGAGGTGTCGCAGGACATGCAGGAGAGGTGTCGCAGGACATGTAGAAGAGGTGTCGCAGGACATGCAGTGCTAGTGG
>CAUJGJ010000258.1:3166100-3171100 GCA_963170055.1 Halisarca cf. caerulea | reverse complement strand
TATACACCCTTGATGTGTACATATACATATGTGCAAACACAGCAATGCATTTGTGACATCCATGTGTTCTGTATACATGTATTACTGTAATAGTAAATTCATGCACAACTGGTCTGACACACACAGGAATACACACACACCTTCACAGGTGAGGTAATTCTTCTGTAGAGCTGCCTGACCCAGACCACCCTCCCTGCGATGGGCGGCATGCAGCGAGGCAGTGGAGGGTTCTCCTTGTTCTTGTTGTACATCTTCTGCACAAACTCCATGTCCTTCACGTAGAGCTCAAGGATTAGGAAGAAACGACCGGCAATGTCCAGACAGGGTAGACCAAGTCTGAGAGGGGAAGCAGCACACAATGAGCACATGATGTTGATGAATCACACATAAGCATATACCACACACACATACACACATACACACATACACACACACACACACACACACACACGCACATGCACACACACACACACACACACACACACACACACACACACACACACACACACACATATACAGACACACACACATGCATGCATGCACGCACACAGCATTGACATACTTACCTCTCAAATCTCTTCAGGAACTGCAGGGCAGTCTCTACACACTTGATTTTTTCAAATGTCTGATCCATGTGGAGCTGGAGCTGGGACTGTGTGCATAAAATGACACCATAAGTCTGTGTACGAATGTGCACCTGTGTGCGTGCTTGTGTGTACCTGTGTGCGTTTGTGTGTGTGTGTGTGTGTGTGTGTGTGTGTGTGTGTGTGTGTGTGTGTGTGCGTGTGTGTGCACATTTGTGTGTGTGTGTGTGTGTGTGTGTGTGTGTCCAGTTGGTGTGAGGGGCTGGTTAGTAATCTCTTTTAAGAGCTTAAGCCTGTTGCCAGCAGGTGGTGCTTTTGGAAGGATGAAAACTGGAACTCTCAGCTGCTTACAGGTGAAATCATACCTGTCAGCCTCAACCACTGGAAACATTAAATGTGACTTGGGTATTTCTTTATCAGACTCTTAGCAGGGTGCTGGTCATTGGCTGGTGCCCTAGATGCTATTAGCCTGGATATTACCGAGTTTAGGGTTGGGAATCACTGCTGCTGTGAGTTAGGTGGACACGCCACCGCTCTTCAGCTGCAGCCCAGCCCTACCCATCTCGTGGGGCTTGCAACCTCACAGATGGGCAACCCCTGATTGCACGAGGGGGCCATCAGGGATGGTGGGGCAGCTGGGCCCATATCCAGTGGGTCTCTCCCTCACTGATGTCTGGTGGCTCGCCCCCCAGTTGGGCCCCTTTGGGGGCCCAACAAGGGGGCCACAATATAGCCCGCACTGCAGGCTGTGGCATTACAAGTTACAAGTTACAAGTGTGTGTGTGTGTGTGTGTGTGTGTGTGTGTGTGTGTGTGTGTGTGCATGTGTGTTAAGTACATACATATTAACACCAACATTAATGTGTTAGTGTGTAATACCATGGTGTGTGTACACAGACACACACACACACACACACACACACACACACACACACACACACACACACACACACACACACACACACACACATACATTCAGGTCTCCTAGTTGTCTCTTAAAGTCATCATAGTCCATCTCAAAGTCAGCCTTCCTACTCTCCAGGATATCATAGGGTTTCTTCTTCAAGGTAGAGACAAGAAGGTTAAATCTCTGGTTGAAGGTGTCAATCCCGTCCAGTCGGGACAGGCTCAGACTGTCATATGTGTCTACAGTGTTGAGCAGCTCAGTCAGCTTCTCCAACCTACACAAGACAGGGAGGGATGACTAACAGGCACCAGCTACCACACTACTCACAACCAACACCAGCTACCACACTACTCACAACAGGCACCAGCTACCACACTACTCACAACCAACACCAGCTACCACACTACTCACAACAGGCACCAGCTACCACACTACTCACAACAGACACCAGCTACCACACTACTCACAACAGACACCAGCTACCACACTACTCACAACCGACACCAGCTACCACACTACTCACAACAGGCACCAGCTACCACACTACCTATTTGTGCTGCAGATTGTAGCATGTGCTACACATGTGCTCAGAAAGTACAGCAGATGCAGTATTGAGTACATCTGTGGCACATACGTACATATGTACATACATACCTTGCACAGAAAGTGTTGAACTTTCCAAAAATGTACATTTCAGAGAAATCAAAAGATCTCTCATCTGGACTCTTCTCCACCTTTTCCTTAGTCTTCTGAAAGGCCTTCTGGTACTCGTCATTGAGCTTCCTACAAGCAGCTAGCTTCTGCAGCACTTCTCCTCTGTCCAGTTCCCAGAGTTTGGCGTACCCATCGTTGGTGAGGTATGCTCTGCAGGCGGTGATCATCTGGTTGGTGACCTTCACCAGCAATGCCGTCATCCTCTCCGAAGTGTTGTAGTACCGCGAGTAGCTGTTGATCATTCTGACCGTGTTCATCAGTCCTGGAATACTGTCCAACATTGACACCTGAACACACATGAATGGATGCATTCACAACACTCAATAATTACGTAGATATCCAGTCAAGTCTGATGTACATAGGTGGCTATACTGGTGTGTACAGTATGTGTGTACAGTATGTATGTACATTACCATATTTCCTCTAAAAATTCGACCACCTAAAGTTTCAACACCCGTTGTGGAAGTGTCGAAATGCCTCTAATCAATGACGAAATTGCTTGCAAGCTGTAAACTCATTTGCCGATTGTTCCATTGTTTCCTCGCGTGTTAGTACCGTTACTAGGGCAGTTCTTGACCAGATATGGAAGGAGCACAGCCTGAATGTACACCCGATCAACAGTATTCTGCAACACCAGAACCGATTTGGCCGTCATCGTCGCAATATGGCACTAACAGCGATTCACCATCTGTATAATGTCCACGCACCGAAGAAGAAACCTTTAGCTCTGAGGAAGCGGCCAATGGCATTTTAACTTGCCTTTAAAGTTTCGTCGTTTCCTCTAAAGTTTTGACACACGTGTTAAGGGTCCGTGTTTACCTCTTATTGCTCAGTTTGACGATAATGTTTGAATTCGACAAGTGTTGAATTTTTAGAGGAAATACGGTATGTGTGTACAGTATGTGTGTACAGTATGTGTGTACATGTTCATGCATACAGCAACACATACACACACATGCATAGGAACATGCTCACACACACACGTAAGAACACACTCACACACACACACACACACACACACACACACACACACACACACACACACACACACACACACACACTTACAGGGTTACACTTGTAGAGTGGATCTGCATATTTCTCTAAAGTGTACAGAAACTTGACATTGTCCTTAGCTTCGTTGGTGCAGTCTGTGATGCGACTATCCAGTTCCTTCCATGTCTGTAGGAGTAGAGGATGCATCATGCACTAACTCACACACACACACACACACACACACACACACACACACACACACACACACACACACACACACACACACACCTTTAGTACTTTAGACTTGGCAGCCACCAAAATGGCGACCACTGTTCTACACTCTGGACTCTTCACAGACTTCGTAAGACAGTCAAACTTAGCCAACCTCTTCTTCCAGTGCTCCAGCTCTGCCCGAGGCCCTACCGTGTCTGCCTCCTTTCTCATCTGCTCTGACGAAGTTAGTATCTACACAAACCAAACAGGTAACCAAAACAATTGTTTGATCTTCAAATGATTCCCCTGTATTTGCTCTTGCAACTCAGTGGTACCCCTTGCAACTGCAGCGGTACCTCTTGCAACTCAGTGGTACCCCTTGCAACTGCAGTGGTACCTCTAGCAACTCAGTGGTACCTCCCAATAAAGGACACTTTGGGACAGCTCTATATGTTCTTTGTAAGGAGGTTGTCCTCTTTATTTTGAGTTGTTGAAAATGTATAAACATTATAAGGAGGAATTATTTCAGACAGCAAGCAGGGTCCTTTGTGACGAGGTTTATTGTACTGTGTCCTTATTGCATTGCAAAGCCACCACCACTGATTGCTCAGCTCCTCTCACCTGTTCTATCTCTTCACACCACTTCTGTGCTTTCTTCTCAACTGTCTCCAGTGTCTCACTGTTTCCAGCTGCTGCCATCATTTGTAGAGGAGTTGTGTAGTTCCTTACATCAATTCCTTCCAAAGGGGACAGCTGGACAGAGTCGCTAATGCTGGCCCTGGCATTGGACAAGACTCCTACAAATGTGGACAGTTTGGAAAGAAATTCAGCTTTCATCTGTTGCCCTTTGGCATCGGTGGAGAGAGTCCCCCAGTTTGACTGCTGCTTCAACGCTGGGATGAATATAGTGGACAAGAGCGTCTCAAAAGCCTCCAGTATGCCACCACCATTTGACTCCAGGACACTGAAATTCACCTCCTGAAATGTACATAAAATGCTAATAAATGAATAATAAGCTATTTCCAGGGCAATTTGGCCAGATTAGAGACCTGGTCAGAATAGATGGGTCTATCCCAACACTTGGGCAACCTCTGGGACTGGACAGTATGGCAAACTTACTGAGGCTTGAATTAGAGAGTTTTCAAATTCACTGTACATTACACACATATCCACAAACCTGAGCAACGTTGCTTGTAGTAATGGCTTTG
Source organism: Halisarca cf. caerulea (assembly GCA_963170055.1). NCBI lineage: Eukaryota > Metazoa > Porifera > Demospongiae > Chondrillida > Halisarcidae > Halisarca > Halisarca cf. caerulea. The sequence continues at coordinate 3,166,482 of CAUJGJ010000258.1, read as the reverse complement.
GGTGTGGTTCGCAGGAAGATTAGAGCAAGTCCTGGGAAGGCTTCCTTGGTTCCGTCGGTTAAGTAAAGATTTTTCTTAACATTTCCTTTGGAACCTAAACACAGGATAGCAGCATGGTTGGGTTCCACCACACCTCACAAGCTGACAGTACAGGTGACAGTACAGGTGACAGTACAGGTGATAATATGCGTAAATAATTGTAAGACATCATACAATGTGCTTGTGCAGGGCTGGTGTGCTTGTGCAGGGCTGGTGTGCTTGTGCAGGGCTGGTGTGCTTGTGTAGGTCTGGTGTGCTTGTGTAGGTCTGGTGTGCTTGTGCAGGGCTGGTGTGCTTGTGTAGGTCTGGGGTGCTTGTGCAGGGTTGGTGTGCTTGTGCAGGG
>CAUJGJ010000258.1:3133600-3161100 GCA_963170055.1 Halisarca cf. caerulea | reverse complement strand
GTGTGGCACTCATAAATGATAAAATTGAAAAACAACTTATTAAAAATGAACAGGAACTTAAATTGAGAAGGTTTGTGGTGGCACAGCCCTATACAGAGACCATTGTTCAAAAGAGGAAAACATGTTCTATCTCTTCTTCCTCGATGCTTTGAACTTGGACACTTTGTGTGCAGTCTCATTTTCCTGAATGTGGAAAAAGGTGCAGATCGATCTGGCTATGCAAGACTATGTACACAGTACATTGTTATGTGACTTGTTGTCCTTGATATGTGACTTATGTGTCCCATGTGAGTGTCATGTGACTCACTTGAGCATCCCATGTGGGTGTCATGTGACTCTGGTCAACACTTCTCTCCCGAATAACTCCAGAGAAGGCCTGGAAAGGAGAGAAATCTCTAGCAAATAGCATGAAGTGTGTGTGGAACTGCCAGAGTTAAGATTTGGAATGGGATAAAGAGAGAAGTAGAAATAGCAGGAAAGTACTGAGCAAAGCAGAAAGGAAGAGATTATTTTGAAAAATGACAACTACTGAACCAGGGTAGATGAAGCTGTAATTTACAATTGTGAGAAAAAGGCAATAACTTGCAACTAGAGGATGAAGCTGCAAGAATACAAGGAGATAACAACCATTCTCACTTCTTCCTCTCCAAGTGGAGTAGAAATGACTCTTGGTTCCTTGCGGTCCATTCTCTTCTCTTCCTTCCTATTGGGGATGGGGTGAACATCCTCAAGGTGCTGACTCCACTTCACACCCTTCTTCTCTCCAACAGTACCATCTGCTCCTCTTCCCTCACTGAGACCACTGTCCTTACCCGCTTCACTGTCCTTGTGTACAGTTTGTGATGAGTATTTGAGGAACAAGTCAGCGGGGCTCATCATGTCCCCACTCTCACTGGGCACAGTTGTCTGCTGAGGGCAATGAAGTATTCATGAGCACTCAAACACACAACCCAATGGTACATACAAGACATACACTTGCATCCTGGAGATCAGATGGAGTATGGTGGAATGTTATCTTGCTGTCAGTGATTTGCTCAATCTTGGCAACAGATTCTGATTTCTTTGTGGAAGAAGACTCACTCTCCAGCTCTCCTCGCTCTTCTTCTTGCCTCTCTAGCTCATCAAGACGTGCCCAAATGTCATCTTGAGAGGCGGGGGTCTTCTCTGCTTCACTAAGTGTTGGTTTTTTGGTCCACTTTTGCGCATGGGCCACTCTCTTCCTTTCTCCCTTAACTTGTTCTACAGTCGGAGATATACAATTTGAGATTCACACATACAAACACAATGGGTCCTCATTTATCCGACCACATCTGCTCCTCATAAAAATCAATGCATCAGATAAACCAGATGTTGGATAAACCAGGTGTTGGATAAACCAGGTGTCGGGTAAACCAGGTGTTGGATAAACCAGGTGTTGGATAAACCAGGTGTTGGATAAACCAGGTGTTGGATAAACCAGGTGTTGGGTAAACCAGGTGTTGGGTAAACCAGGTGTTGGGTAAACCAGGTGTTGGGTAAACCAGGTGTTGGATAAACCAGGTGTCAGATAAACCAGGTGTCGGATAAACCAGGTGTCGGATAAACCAGGTGTCGGATAAACCAGGTGTCGGATAAACCAGGTGTCGGATAAACCAGGTGTCGGATAAACCAGGTGTCGGATAAACCAGGTGTCGGATAAACCAGGTGTCGGATAAACCAGGTGTCGGATAAACCAGGTGTTGGGTAAACCAGGTGTCGGGTAAACCAGGTGTCGGGTAAACCAGGTGTCGGGTAAACCAGGTGTCGGGTAAACCAGGTGTCGGATAAACCAGGTGTCGGATAAACCAGGTGTCGGATAAACCAGGTGTCGGATAAACCAGGTGTTGGATAAACCAGGTGTTGGATAAACCAGGTGTTGGGTAAACCAGGTGTTGGATAAACCAGGTGTTGGATTAACCAGGTGTCGGGTAAACCAGGTGTCGGGTAAACCAGGTGTCGGGTAAACCAGGTGTCGGGTAAACCAGGTGTCGGATAAACCAGGTGTCGGATAAACCAGGTGTCGGATAAACCAGGTGTCGGATAAACCAGGTGTTGGATAAACCAGGTGTTGGATAAACCAGGTGTTGGGTAAACCAGGTGTTGGATAAACCAGGTGTTGGATTAACCAGGTGTCGGGTAAACCAGGTGTCGGATAAACCAGATGTCGGATAAACCAGGTGTTGGATAAACCAGGTGTTGGATAAACCAGGTGTTGGATAAACCAGGTGTTGGATAAACCAGGTGTTGGATAAACCAGGTGTTGGATAAACCAGGTGTTGGATAAACCAGGTGTTGAGTAAGCCAGGTGTTGAGTAAATCAGGTTAGATTGTATACAACTTAGTGATGGGGATTCACAGCAAAGTGTCGGATAAATGAGGTGGACTGTACCAGTTTGGCATTGACCTATGAAACATCACAAATATTGAGGAAAGGATTGACAAACACCTTCTTCTCCGATGTCTTCTTTGATCTCCACAAACTTGGATTCTTCCTGTACCAATAGCAGACCAAGCAAGACACATGCCAAAATGCATGCAAACAGTGAACAAGACGGCTAAACAAATAAGCTATACACACATGCAAGCACACACACACACACACACACACACACACACACACACACACAATGACATCACCAGCTTCCACACAACGCTACATATACAGGACAAAGTCGCCGACTACTTGTGATTTTGCAGGACAGTCCCTGAGAACGATCTGTGTCCTCTGCTGTCCATGAACTACTACTGATGTCCTGCAAAATCACTTGAGGCAAAAGACAGAGGTTCTCTTGCAGTATAGATCTTATGAACTGTTAAAGTTACTGTTTGCTACATATCGAGTGCCATTTAGTTGAAAACATTTTCAATTTTCCTCTCATCGAAGATTTCAATTAATGTGTGCTGATCTACCAACAAATGAAAAATGAATGCCCTGCAAACGGTTTTATTCTGTCCCTCGAAAACATTGATAGGGACGGGTAGCTACATGTGTATGCATCACATTCTCAGCATACGTGTGCATATGCACACACTTCCCTTGACAGCACTTCCCTAACCTTGGCATAGGACTGGAAGTCTTCTGTGTACTTGACCTGTTCTTCCAGGTACTGCAGTTCTTTCTTACACTCTGTCACTTTCTCTGACACAACTGAGCACAATTGTTCATCATACGTACCTGACAGCCTCACGCAGGTGTACGGATGTGCACATATGCTAGTCTGGCTTGCTGCAATCCACTAGGCACCATTAGTGGGACATCTATACCAAGCCAGACTAGCACACACACAGATGTGCACACACACACACACACACACACACACACACACACACACACACACACACACACACACCACACACACACACACACACACACACACACACACACACACACACACACACACACATTTTTTCCTCCTTTCCACTATCTCTGTTGCCTGATGAGCTGATCTAAGAGCAAACCAGTTATCTCCAAGCAGAACATGAATCTCATTGGTATGATACAGCTGACCTGGCATAAAGGCCAGACAACCAAATGGAACCTGAAATGAGAATGGGGATGTCGAGAATGAGGATACTCCCAAAGAAATGAGAATGGGAATGCAGCACAGGGCACACCACACAAGTTCACTAAGACACAGGGCACACCACACAAGCTCACACTAACCATGACATCATGTGACACTTTGTTGGGGAGGTCCGTCAACTTTCTATGCAGTGCATCGTAGTCTGCCCCAAAATGTTCCCTGAATGCACAGAAAGAGGTGCAATGTTGTATTGTCTGAGAAGGCAATTCCTTTTATTACTGCTGTGAGAGGTACTTCCTGTTATGTTTACTGTGAGAGGTACTTCCTGTTAGGTTTACTGTGAGAGGTACTTCCTGTTAGGTTTACTGTGAGAGGTACTTCCTGTTAGGTTTACTGTGAGAGGTACTTCCTACTATGCCTGTTACAAGGGCTGTTCAATACAAGAGGTTTGTACTTCCTGTCATGTGTGATATACAAGGCACTTCCCTTTACAACATGCTTTGACATAACAGGTACACTTCCCGTAACATCTGCTCCTGCTACGGCCCCACACTAACTGTATCAGGTAAACTTCCCGTAACATCTGCTCCTGCTACGGCCCCACACTAACTGTAACAGGTAAACTTCCTGCAACGTCTGCTCCTGCTACGGCCCCACACTAACTGTATCAGGTAAACTTCCCATAACATCTGCTCCTGCTACGGTCCCACACTAACTGTAACAGGTAAACTTCCCGTAACATCTGCTCCTGCTACGGCCCCACACTAACTGTATCAGGTAAACTTCCCGTAACATCTGCTCCTGCTACGGCCCCACACTAACTGTATCAGGTAAACTTCCCGTAACATCTGCTCCTGCTACGGCCCCACACTAACTGTAACAGGTACACTTCCCGCAACGTCTATTCCTGCTATGGTCCCATACTAACTGTAACAGGTACACTTCCTGTAACGTCTGCTCCTGCTACGGCCCCATACTAACTGTAACCATAGATACTATCTATGCTGTAACAGGTACACTTCCCGTAACATCTGCTCCTGCTACGGTGCCATACTAGTAGAGCACTGCTACATAGACACTGCATGCACGGGGCATCTGAATTACTAGGAATACAAGTTACAGTACACGAGGGACAACACCAGCACTATAAACCCTCCCAGTGCATATCAAACAATACACGGTGTACTGTACCACAGATACTCTAGGACTGTACTATGTACCGCATATATAAAGTAGAGCTATTAGACGCACCACTGAACTAATCGACCTTTGCAGTCTTCTAAAGCCTACGGAGAGATAAAGCATATCAACAGTGCTTGAGTGTCGCAGTTGTGATCAATTACGTACTCTCTTTTGCTCTTCCTGGAGTCTGCTAAAGCCGACATCGCGCTGCACATTAGCAGCCATTTTTGCTAGTTTCCTTAGGTATCCGATCGTTATACGGAAAGTTACAGCAAAATGGAGATTAATTGCAGAGCCGTATGTAACTTATTTAGCAAAGCAGTCGCATCTTACCGTCCTCTGTCAGGTCGTTCGCTCTGTTTGAGGTTTACTACATCAACTACAATCCCACGAAGTGCCGACCAGCAAGAGGAATCAGACGTGAAGGTTGCTAGCCCTGTTTTGGAGCGCAAGGAATGGACCAAAAGTTCCAGAAGAGCAGGTGCTGTTGCTTTGAAGCTGGGCATGACCCACTTGTGGGATACCAAGGGAAACAGGATTCCAGTGACCCTTTTACAAGTGAGAGAGAGCACACGTTCATATTTGCTGTTAACTAACAATGAAGTATCATAATATATATGTGTGACTATAATTACTGTATAGAAAGTTGGCCTACAAGGGTGGACCATAGACCGACTCCTGCATTGCCAGCAGATGCTGACAGGGTAGGTCACACTGCAGTGTAACTTACAAGCCATGGAGGACATTTGTGTACAAACAGGTACAAGGAATCAAGCATTTATGCTTTATCTGCAGACGTACTTCATTCTAGTGTTTGTGGTAACATTTGCAACCGAGTCGTGCAAGTAGCTTTGGGGGACTATGAGCAGGCAGTTGTCTTATTGTCTTGGTGCATGTTGGGTAGTGAAAGACATATTCATTAGACACATTATTTACCCCTCATCCCCCCCCCCCCCCCGTGTGTAGTGCTGCAAGGTGCACCTCAGTTGCATAGTCACAACTGAGACACCACCGTTCCTTCCACACAGATCCTTGAAAATGAAGTTGTCCAGTTGAGGACAGTTGACAAAGAAGGGTACTATGGTGTACAGATAGGAGCGGTCAATCACACAAAGCCACACAAGGTTTGCCCCTAGTTTTGACTGTGATGTGTGAGGCATGAATCAATGAAGCAACAAAGAACTTCGGAGTCTGTTTCTTCTCTGTTTGTCGCACACTTACCTACAGTTGTCCAAAGCTCTCATCGGCCATTTTGCCAGTGTTGGGGTCCAACCAAAGAGGAAACTGTGGGAATTTCGCGTGACGGAAGATGCTCTTTTACCCCCAGGGACGAACATAACAGCTGCTCACTTCACTGCTGGGCAATTTGTCGATGTCTGTGCTAAAACGTAAGTAATACTACACCTAAACAGAACATGCAGCACACACACACCACGTCACACAGAACTAATGATCCTCAATACCAGCACAACACACACACACACACACACACAGTACTATTGACTGCTAGTACATGTCCACATATTAGGCTTGGCAAGGGTTTTCAGGGAGTGATGAAGAGACATGGGATGGCAGGCCAGCCTGCATCTCACGGAGTAACTAAGACTCATCGTAAAATGGGAGCCACTGGTGGAGGGGGGGATCCGGGGAGAATATGGCCGGGGAAGAGGATGCCTGGAAGGATGGGATGCAAAAGGAGGACAATTCCAAGTTTAAAGGTGAGCGGTGTGAAGGGGAGAAGCTGTAAATGCGATTTAGATTACAGGATATCTCTTGCCCTCACTATACCAATGTCTGTTCTAGTAGCAACGTTTCGAAGGTACCTCTGATTCTTTCTGGTTTCCTATACGTATGTCTTTTTGACTGAGGCAGTTCTTCAATTACAATATATTACAACTCGCTCAGTATAATAAGTTCTTACTGTAGTCCAGTTTAGTATACTACAATCCTCACTAGTATACTGCTGCGTATGGCCAAAATTACTACACTATGGTCCATGTGTACACTCAAGTCCAATCTAGTATACTACAGTATGATCCACTCTCGGATATTGCAGTCCATTCTAGTATACTGCAGTCCACATACATAAACTGAAGTCCACATTGACTAGTATACTGCATGCAGTCCACATGAGTATGCTGAAGTCCACATTAGTATACTACAGTTCACATTAGTATACTACAGTTCACATTTGTATACTACAGTTCACATTAGTATACTACAGTTCACATTTGTATACTACAGTTCACATTAGTATACTACAGTTCACATTTGTATACTACAGTTCACATTTGTATACTACAGTTCACATTAGTATACTACAGTTCACATTTGTATACTACAGTGTATGTAACCCTCTCTCCATCTTCCCTCCTGTTTTAAGGTGTACCGAATAAACCACGTGTTCAATGTGCTGTATGTGAAGGGCGCAGTACCCGGTCCTCGCATGCAGTACGTTCGAGTGACAGATGCCAAAAGAAAACCTCACCCATCACAATCACCCTTCCCTACCCACATCACTAGCCAAGATGAGACACTACCTGAAGAGGTCTTCGCAGATGAAGTTCATCTCCCTTTTTCACCAACAATTGAAACAGCCAGTAAACTAAAGTAGAAGAAATAGGATTTGGCATTAAACTCATTTGATGCGGTGCACTGCAGTCCTATTTTATTTCTTCATGTCATGCATGTTTTAATCAGTGTGTGTGTGTGTGTGTGTTCGTGTGTGCATGTAAATACCACTGATTGTGCCTTTGGTTGACGTATGATTGGTCCATGTGGATCACACGACTGTCACATGACCCCTGCGTTTGCAAAGTACACAGAGTAATATGCTATATGTAACAAGAATAGGAACACACATTTGAATGAATTGGCACATACACGAGTGTGTCACGAACAGCCATACATACATGTACATATGTACACACGAGTGCATACATACATATTGCAACATATTTAATTGCTGTCCAAAATAAACAGAAACAATTGGTCCAAAAGTCAAAAGTAACTTGCTACAATGCGGACAAGAGACTAATAGTAACAAATAAATAAAACAGTTGAGAGAAAGTGCTTGGTTTGGACAAGCACAAAGAACCTGGTCAATCCATCTTTTCTGTGATGAATGGATGTGTGAGTGCTTGGTTGATTGACAGTCGCTTGGCAGGATCTAGCATCAAACACTTCTCCAGGAAATCCTTCAACTGCACGACTTTCTTCATTTGCTTCTCATCTGTTAGCTTCTGGTTCCCCCTCAGAGAAGACAAGAGGTCTCTGGTCTGAGCCACATTTGACATGACCGTAATCTTCTCCTGCAAGGAGAGGCGAGAGCAGAGGTGATACAATACATACTTGCAGTGATGTGAAACTTGAATATACGTAGATGTGTGTGTGTGTGTGTGTGTGTATTTGTATGTGTATGTGTGTGTGTGTGTGTGTGTGTGTGTTTGTGTTTGTGTGCGCGCGCGCGTGTGTGTGTGTACATGCATGCATGTGTGTTTGTGTGTGTTTGTGTGTGTGTGTGTGTGTGTGTGTGTGTGTGTGTGTGTGTGTGTGTGTGTGTGACGGCAATTAGCCTTTAAGCAAATGTCATTGAAATACACTTTTGTATGCATGTACGCTAACAAGCCAATGCAAGGTGTGTGCATGCACACATACTTACACACACACACACACACACACACACACACACACACACACACACACACACACACACACACACATACACACCAAGTGTAGAGGGTATATTCCAAACACACAATGTACCTTTTCTGTCACTTTGTCCACTTCCATGAAGAGAAAGTTGAAGCTGGAGTCAAAGTGCTGTTCCCTAAACATCCCCTTCTTGACCAGCCGGTTGGGTATCTTCCCTTTTGTCTCCATCATCAGCTTCAACATATCATTGTTGCTCTTCCCAGGGAACATGATCTTTCCAGTGTACATCTCGTACACCGTGCACGCCACGGACCACAGGTCAATAGCATAGTCGTATTTGCATCCCATAACTGAGGAAGGACAGGAAAACAATAGTGCGGAGTGAGATGGTGTGAGTGGTGATGTGTGAAGGTGAGGGATGATGATAGTGATGATTGCGGTGGTGAGAAAAATAGTAGTGATTGCAAAAGTAGTGAATGTGTGCTAGTGAGATCTAGAAATGTAATTGGCTGATGAGTGATCAGCGTACAACAGCGTGCACACACATGCTTAGAGTGCAGTTGCTGAATGAAAGCAAGATCCAGACTTTGTGCTGGATTGCACACTTACTGATCTCAGGAGCTCTGTAGAACCTGCTCACTAGGTAAGGTGTTATGTCAGGATCTGGCATGAACGATGCAGAGCCAAAGTCACACAGTTTCAGGACTAGCTTACTCTCACTGACCTTCAGAACAGACAGGAAGTAAACAGGAACACATTAAGCAGATATAATGAGACCAAAAAGTAAACAATTATCCAACAATAAGACAACACATCACACAGCACAGCTCCACCACAAGACAAAACAAATTTCTCACTCACTGTAAGAGACAAAGCAGAACAACACGATTCTTACTAATAAGAAACTAAACTACATACATACGTTTCTTATATACAATAAAAAGTATCTCAGACACAATGAAAACCTTCTTCTAGCATGACACGTGTGTACACATGTAAGGCCAGAGTACAAACCGGCACAGCTAGTGGCCATCAAAATCTTAAGAAACAATGAAATGATGTACGTACGTACGTACATACATATGTATGCTTGTTTGTACACATGTGTGTGTGTGTGTGTGTGTGTGTGTGTGCGCGCGCGCGTGCATGCATGCAGGTGTCAACCAAGGGGCTTACCAGCATGTTGTCCGGCTTAATGTCAGAATGTAGGATACCACATCTCTTCATCAGCTTCAGAGACAGGAGCATCTGTTGTGTGTATGAGCGAACAGCCTTCACATGCAGCCCCACATCCTTCCCATACTTGCGTAGCAACTCTCTCAGGTTCATACTGTGTGAAAAAAATGGCTGCACATCAAGATCTTCACATAAACTTTGTATGTGTGTGCATGCACAAACACGCAAACATATACACACAAGTACACACACACACACACACACACACACACACACACACACACACACACACACACACACTTCACCTCAAAGATTCAAAGACCAGACAAAGATGACTCTTGTGAAAGAAGTTGGTGAACAGACGAACACAGTGAAACTTGTCATCCGGATCTGCAGCATTAAGCTTTCTGAGTACATCTAGCTCAACCAAACCACTCTTGTGCCTGAGGGAAGGGCAACACTTGGTGAAATGAGCATGTACATAATATGTGCATACATACATAAGGTAGGTAGTTCATATGCATCCTAAGGTATGTGTACGTACATACATACGTATATCCATACATATGTATGTACGTATGTCACACACACACACACACACACACCTTCCACATACAAACAAACACACACACACACACACACACACACACAAGTACAGACATACGTACATCATTTCATTGTTTCTTATGATCTTGATGGCCACCTCCTGGTTGGCCTTCATTGTGTCCCTAGCTCTAACCACGTTACTGAATACTCCCTGACCAATGTACCCATACACCCTGTATCGTCTGTCCAGCTCCTCATGAGTCCGCACCCCTGAGTCGATAATGAGATCAATGTACACTATGCACACTATTTAGGGATACAGTACATACGTACGTACGTACTGTAAGTGTTCATGTACATACGTATGAGTGTGTGTATGCGAAGTATTCATCTGCTATGCACACTGTACGTACTATGCCAATATACAAACTTGTATCCTGGTATGGGGGCAAATTATGGGTGGATGAAAGGAAGAAATGTGCTGACATTTGTGATGTAGCACAGGTCACTGATATACGCACACTTCCTAATTGATGTCAATTGATAGAGTAAGTGGCTGGAACTGATCAAATCTAGCTGAAACTGTACACACCAACAGTCAACAGTGAATGGTTGCCAGGATACAAATTAGTTATATCCTGTCCAGGTGTGCTGCAGCAGACTCTAAATCAGGAAATATTCGCGAACATTAAACTTTTCAAATTAGGGTCAAATCTGCTAGGCAGAATAGTTCACAAATAAAAATTCCACAAGTCTCACCAAAGATTGTCTATATCTATACTTTGGAAAGTGTGCAGATATATTTGCAATAATAAAATTTGCGAGTGGAGTCAATTCACGAAAAACGTGAATATTATTGGTCGCAAAAAATTCTCAATTTAGGGTATAACTAGTACAAACACACAATGTGTAAAGAATAATGTTACATATATGAACTGCACACACAAGCATGTAAGCACGTATGTACATACGTATGTACTTAATGTTCATTTTGCATGGTCCTTGTGCTAGTATGACTTTGTGCATATACATATGTATCTATCACACACACACACACACACACACACACACACACACACACACACACACACACACACAGTGAGAGTGCATGAGAGACCACCTAGCCCTACTGACTTACTGTAGTAACCCTCTGCGTCATCATTGTTGTCGGTGAGTGCTGGGTTGTCATGCTCGTCCTTGAACACAGTTGCTGAGCTATGCTGCAAACAGAAGACAGAGGATGTGAGAGGAGAACACACATGTACCACAACAATACAGGGAAGTACACACTGTATATAACAATACAGGGAAGTACACACTGTATATAACAATACAGGGAAGTACACACTGTATATAACAATACAGGGAAGTACACACTGTATATAACAATACAGGGAAGTACACACACGTATATAACAATACAGGGAAGTACACACGTATGTATGTACATTGAAAACAGTCACACCAGAAATCACTAGCATAACCAAACATGGATATGTTATTTATGTACATTTGCACGTATGTTGAAACACATAGGTACAATGCACGTACGTACATATGTATGTATGTACAGTATGTAAACCAAAACACACAATACATACTTGTGTATGTACGTATACTAGAACACACAGGCATAGGTAACAGAACACATAGGGAAATCAGAAAACAGAGGTAGAGCTGATACAGAGGTAGAGCTGATAAAATACAGCTACTTTTTGTTCAAGTTAAACTGTTTCAAATGCAGCTCAAACTGAAATTGTAAATGGAACAATTTTCCAAATGTGTAGCTTCAAATCAGGAATGAAAAACGCTTCATTCTTACCTCAAACTTCTCTGCAAACATGTCATCTCCTTTTCCTTCGCTGAGTTTCCTAGTTGGCACAACCACGGGGCTGTCTTGATTCACTCGCTCGTCTTTGGTCACAAAGTTCTTTCTCTCCCTAAACAACACTTCCTCTGTTCGGTGAATATCATCCTCCACATCAGCAGCAGCTGTTCTCCCAACGGTGTCACTGTCAACCGATTCATTGCCGGAGTGAGTGGGCGTGGGGACAGCAGAGCTGAGAACACTCATGATGATGGGAGGAGTGTCGTATGACTCCTCCCCGGTCGTCTCCGGTTTACTGTACTTCTTCATGATGGCCTCTCGCATCTTCCTTCTGCGCTCTATGATAACATCCTCGTCCTCTTCCTCCTGGTCCAGGTCAATCTCCCTGTGCATGTACAAAGAGCAGAAATACAAAATCAAATACACATACAGAAGGTATTCATGCATACACATTGTATATGCACATATGTACATATGTACAAATATTATATAATATATATATATATATATATATATATATATATATATATATATATATATATATATATATACATACATACATAATATGCATATATATGTATACAAATACTGTACATCAGTAGGAGCCTGCTGGACTGTTACATCATAGATACTCTAACCACACATATCAAAATATAAGTACTATCGCATAGCAGACATCACTTTCCATGTTGCACAACACACATCCCATACTGCAGCAGTCACCCACACTGCAGCAGACCCCCATACTCACTCTTCTTCAGAAGACGATTCCATGTCCTCTTGAGGCAGGCCATTGGCTATCCTTTCCCTCATCTGTCGATCGTGCCTGAGTCGAATCTGTTCCTTTCTTGTCTTTGATAAAGATTGATGACGTCTACTGCGCGAACCATCTCCTCCCTCTGTAGAGTGAGATCTGTGTCTTCTGCGATGGACAGGACTGCGAGATCTGGAGCGTCTTCGTGGAGACCTTCCCCTACGTGGGGGAGATCTATCCCTGTGTCTATACCATCTTGATGGAGATCTGTCTTGTGATCTCTCTCTTCTTGGAGATCTCTCCCTTGACCTTTCTCTTCTTGGTGGAGATCTTTCTCTCCTTGGTGGAGACCTATCTCTCCTTTGTGGAGATCTTTCTCTCCTTGGTGGAGATCTTTCTCTCCGTGGTGGAGATCTGTCTCTCCGTGCTGGAGATCTTTCTCTCTTTGGTGGAGATATTTCTCTCCTTGGTGGAGATCTGTCTCTCTTTGGTGGAGATCTTTCTCTCCTTGGTGGAGATCTGTCCCTCTTTGGTGGAGATCTTTCTCTCCGTGGTGGAGATCTGTCTCTCCGTGCTGGAGATCTTTCTCCCTTTGGTGGAGATATTTCTCTCCTTGGTGGAGATCTGTCCCTCTTTGGTGGAGATCTTTCTCTCCTTGGTGGAGATCTGTCTCTCTTTGGTGGAGATCTTTCTCTCCTTGGTGGAGATCTGTCCCTCTTTGGTGGAGATCTTTCCCTCCGTGCTGGAGATCTTTCTCTCTTTGGTGGAGATATTTCTCTCCTTGGTGGAGACCTTTCTCTTTGTGGTGGAGATCTTTCTCTCCTTGGTGAAGATCTCTCCCTTGATCTCCCTGCTTTTGGTGGAGATCTATCTCTGGATCTTTCTCTCCTTGGTGGAGATCTATCCTTCCTCGGTATTCTCTCTCGTGAACCTTCCTTCTCCGATGGAGATCTTCCCCTTGATTTAATTAGTTCTATTGGAGAATTCTCCCTAGACATGCGTCTTCTCATTGGAGATATAATTCTTATTGGAGACTTCTCTTTTGATCTACTCCGCCCTGATGAAGGCCTATCCTTCAACCTATCTCTCTGTGATGGTGATCTATCCCTTGATCTATCTCTCCTAATCGGTGACTCATCCTTCAATCTATCTTTCCGCAATGATGATGATTGTACCTTCTTGTTTGGTCTCATGTCCCTTCCAAACTGGTCCTTCATTTGTGTGTGTGTGTCCTCTTCGGAGGAGTCTCTGGCCTTTAGACGCTTCGATAATGATTCCATCTCTTCGCCATTCCTGTCCCTATGCTTGCTCCTTCTTCGCTGTTTATCAAGTGGCGAAGATGACGGCACCAAATCCTTTGACGAGCCATCAATCACCTGCATAAAAAAGACGAATGTCAAGACAATCCATATGGTGCTTGGATCATGGACTATTAGCGTGGTTAGATACAATCCTATTCACCACCCACGGGTTACTCTACTGCATATGTACGCGTACGTACACTACAACCATAGATACTCGAACCTAGTTGGTGGTTACCTTAGCTTCATCCTCTGATGCATCCAAATAGACTCTGCGTTTCTTCTTATGCTTTTCTTTTTTATGCTTGTGCTTATGCTTATGTTTGTGTTTACTTTTCTTCTTCTTTTTCTCAGAACTACAAATAAACAAGGGATAGGGTGGTAGAATACATTTACAAAACAGCACACGGTACCACATGCAACTTACGTGCTTGTTTCCTCTTGGTCAACTATTTCTCCTTCTTCTGCGCTGTAAGACAACTTTTCTTCCGTACTACCAACAACACGTGGTTCGACTTGCTCACCATCTTGCATTTGCTCATCGTCGGCCATTTTTGCGAGCGAAACGTTTCTCAAACGTAATTCTGACGCATTCTGCAATGAATCTCATTAAAAGTAATATACATTAGTTTGGCTTCTTCCTTTTCGCTGCTTCTGCCAGTTCTCTGTCCTAAAAGGGGACAATACTTGAACGCTAACGAAGTATCTTGTACATTCACATGCACTCACTGTCCCATATTGGTAGAAATGTGGAGCCAGTTCATACAGCCATGAGGGCTCAATCTTTGGGTATGAGCAAAGTAGTAAGGCTTGACTATAGTACAGGCAGTAGCAGCAGGCTTACCACCGTAACATCTCTCATTAGTAGTTTTGATGTCTGAACAACTTCATTATACACAATCCTGCATACATTAGCATGTATAAAACATTCCCATTCTAAGTTATAGTGCCAAAATGGGTTCCTTAGATGAAACATGAGCTCACCATTCTGGTGGATTCTCTTCTGAGAACAGCACAGAAGTGGGATGGAGGCAAAGAGTGTGACCTCCTCGCACAGTCCTATACCAGGCAGAGGGTAGTGACCATCCAAGACAATGTCACACACATTGTATGATGCACACGTGGTGGTACCTGTATTCCCCTGAGTGGTGCAGCTGGGCTGCATTGGAGAAAAATCCTGCAACAATGCATCTCTGTACGGCACTGGCATCATCACCACATGACACCATCTTCACTTTAAATCTTTCCAATAAGCTCTTTAGCTGCTGGCAGATACTAGAGGCATGGACCAACCCACGGTAGTTGAGATGGTTGTTCCCACACCATTGGGAGCTCTTACCAAACTATGTCACAGAACTTACACATGTAAACATACAAACGAGTACACACACACGCGCGTGTGCGCATACAAGGGTCTACAGAGCACTGAAATACAAAGCCCTCATTTGGCCTACCTTCTCAAATGCTCTGTACACATTCAGCAGTGTCAAGTGATCACCCTCGTACACCATGAACTTACGTTTACTCTTTTCCTACACGATTCATGTGGGAAATCGATAAATCATAGTGCTCAGATGTGTGTGTCAGCAGAACAAACATACAACTTCTCGTTTCTTCCAAGGTAGCTGCTGGAAGACATTTTGAACCTGCAGCATGGCTGCTATAGTAACGGCTTCCTCTGAACAACCTAGTTTCTCTTTAAAAATGAAGATAAGCACCTCATGCTCAAAAGGAATATGTGTAATACGTACGTAAGTGCACTGCATGTGTGCACTGTGTGTGTGCATGTGTGTGTGTGTGTGCGTGTGTGTGTGTGTGTGTTCTCGTGCATGCTTTGATGTATATGTTTAAGGTGGGGGTATACGCAGTTGCCACTGGTGTACCAACCTGACTCCAGAAGCATCTTTGCAAACATTGGATTCAATGGAAATTCAGCCATTTGTAATCCCAAAGGATCAGTCAGTTTGCATTCTCTGTCAAGAGCTGTATATATGGACAAACGCATACACACATGCACACACACACACACACACACACACACACACACACACACACACACACACACACACACACACATGCGCGTGCACACGCACACACACACACACACACACATGCGCGTGCGCACGCACACACACACACACACACACACACACACACACACACATACCCTCCAAAGCATACAGTAATTCCACACAGCATATGAGGTTTTCAGATGGTGGCCTCTAGGAACACTCACAAAAATAACACTACATTTCAAAGAGACATAATCAAGCAACAAGTCCCTCACAGAAATAAAGTCAAATCTGACAATATTGTCTATGCCCAAGGCTTTAAGCTGTAGCACAGCACTGGACAAATTCACACGTTGCATTTCTGGGGGAGTGGTCTCCTCGAGGGACATGAATGCCTCCTCTGTGTACAAGCGGAAGACCTTTCCGGATCTTATCCTCCCAGCCCTTCCTGCTCGCTGGACCGCAGACGATTGAGAGATGGGAACAACCATAAGTGATTCTTTATGAGAAAAAGAGACACAGACAAGTCAGTTTCCACCTTACAGCTCACCATAAATATCTTTCACACACCAATTTCAGTTTTTGGAGAAAATGCTTTTATTTTCGCAAACCCGCAGTCAATAACTAGTGGAAATTCGGAAGAGGACATGAAGAACTTGCTAATAATGAAACTACACAATATATCATACCATACACTATTCCCATAATAGTTACAGAGGTTTCAGCAATGTTTGTAGATACAACGACCTTCCTGGTTTCATCTGGAGTGCGTCCAAAGGCCTTGAACTGAAAACAACACGACAACAACAATAAGCAAATCCCTATGATACAGTTCTTGCTTCATTAACCTAATTCACTTTAATGTCATTAATGTAGGCAATTCACGACACCAAGCTCCACACCTACACCACACTTTCACTACACACACCTTCACACCCACACCACACCCTCACTACAACCACCTCCACACCCACACCACACCCTCACTACAACCACCTCCACACCCACACCACACCCTCACATCAACTTCCTCTGATCCCACACATACACCTCCTTTCTCTCACCTGATCCTTAGGAGGCAGTGCACTGTACAAAGGGACTGGCCAGAGACTGAGTTTATTCTTCAGTGTTTGAGCTATTTCACTGCAGAAGAAGATACAGGAGAAGATGGACTGGTGTGACGCACGTTGACAAGAAAACTACAGCACAGAATTAGGCTACTTTAGCTTCCTTACAACCCTGTCCACCTCATCTTGTCCAGTCAGAAAAGCCAAAATGTCTCCTGGAGGTTCCTGCTTGTGTATGGCCAGTACTGTCTCCACTGTAGTATCAATGTAGTTCGGAACAGGTCTGGACGGAAAAGAAGTGATGAGATAGCAATACACACAACATGTCTACAGCCATACCTCTTAACATAGTGAACATCAACATCATAGGTTCGACCTGGGATAGACAAAATGGCTGCTGTGTCTTTTCGTTTATCTCCTGACGAATTTAACTCAAAGAAGTCTTTGTACAACTGATGATTAGCACAATAATGGGTAAAATCAAGTAAATCAAGTTACAGACAGTGCATCATTTAAATACTGCACACTGCACACCTGTGCATCTAGAGTAGCCGAAGAGACAATCAGTTTCAAATCTTCACGTTTGCGCATCACCTGGGAAGGGCAGTCAAGGGGTTCAAACACATGCTAGGAACTACAGAGGTGAGTTGACCAAACCTTTTTAACCAGCCCTGCTAGTATATCAGTGCACAGTGTCCGTTCGTGTGCTTCATCCAACATCACAACACTACAGAGAAATAACAAAAACAGCTTACATTTGTCATGTAGTGTTCACACAAAAGTTTAAACATATGAAAGTTTCAGCTTATACAGACAAAAACTGACTCAGAAACATAGAATGTGCGCATCATAATGTAATTGTACTGTAGCTTGGTAGAGCATGGCTGCCTTACATACAGCATAAGGGCAAATATTGTCAGTGATCACAGTGCTGTAGGGTGCACCATCACAGTGCTGTAGGGTGTACCATCACAGTGCTGTAAGGTGTACCATCACAGTGCTGTAAGGTGTACCATCACAGTGCTGTAAGGTGTACCATCACAGTGCTGTAAGGTGTACCATCACAGTGCTGTGGGGTGTACCATCATAGTGCTGTAGGGTGTACCATCACAGTGCTGTAAGGTGTACCATCACAGTGCTGTAAGGTGTACCATCACAGTGCTGTAAGGTGTACCATCACAGTGCTGTAAGGTGTACCATCACAGTGCTGTAGGGTGTACCATCACAGTGCTGTAGGGTGTACCATCACAGTGCTGTAGGGTGTACCATCACAGTGCTGTGGGGTGTACCTGTACTTAGTGAGGAGTGGATCTCTCATCATCTCACGAATGAGCATTCCGTCTGTCAGGAACTTGAGCTTAGTGTCAGTCCGGTCCCACTGCTCATCAAAACGAATAGCATATCCAACTTCGTGGCCCAACACAGCTCCTCTCTCTTCCGCCACTCGACCAGCAACAGTCACAACAGCAACTCTCCGGGGCTGAGTCACTCCAACTAGTCGACCTCCACCCGACCAGCCAGATTCCAACAGATACTGCATGCACCAGGTGTACTTACATGTCTGCACAGTGTGCATTCAACAAACAAGACGGAGTAGGATTTATCACCTGGGGTATTTGGGTTGTCTTCCCACAACCAGTCTCCCCCACCACAATGAGAGCTCTGTAGTTCTCTACCAAATACAGGATGTGATTGCGAAGCTGCAGCAATACAAAAACAGTTTCAACCACAACTTGAGGTGATCTAATAGTGGTCAACACAAAATCAGAATCACATTGTATTGTGTGCCATCTCATCAGATAGGACACGTATCATCTCTTATCTGACCGCATAATACGAGTGATAATTATTAGAAAGGTTAACCTGGAAAATTGGCAGTCGCTGTCTTTGCTGAGCGATAGTCATACTTCTATTCCTATTGTACACGACACAGCTACCCGCTCCTTCAACTGCATTATCGTCTCCTTCTCTCTCTAGCTTCAGCCCTGATTCTAGCTTGGTTCCTGACACATAGACGCAATAAATGACTGAATAGTTCAGGATTTCACGGATAGCATCATGCGTACCTGGTTTCTGAAATCTGACTGACTGCATTTTGTCTTACTTCCAGGAGTAGCGTTCACAGCGGTACTACTTGTACCAACCTAAGCAGCTACAATCATACATACTACACTTTCGTCTATGCTTCCATCGACGGCCATTTATAGATCATTTTGAAGAGTTTCCAGTTCAACTTCCATTTGCTATGATATTGAATTTTGGATTATTGGGTATACAGTCAGACCTCACTTATCTGCACACATCCGTTCTGGAAGAAATTGCGGATGAAGTGAGGGAACTGGATAAATGAGGGAGTGGTAGTATAGTGTACAGTAGGACTATTGCAGATTAGTTCCAATAAAAACTACTGCAGAAGGTGAGGGAACTGGATATCTGAGGTGCGGATAAGTGAGGTCTCACTGTATATACACAATATATTATTAGTAGTAATAATAATTATTACATTAATGAACTCAAAAACCGGACAGTTTTATTATGCAATCAAAAGTACATGTTTCTGTTGAAAATATATGCTACACAGGGATATTTACATTCAGGGTGGGTAGGTACTGTATTCCATTCGACAACGGACTTGCTCTTGGAAAGAGTTGACGAGAGATGACATCTGGTTGTTTCTTGCTCTTCAATACAGTGTCCAACATCTGTAGGCTCACCACATGGGTTTGTATGTTGTGAGAGTCTTTCTCCATCACCTGAAGAAACATTAAATCCGCAAAGAAAAAAAGAATTTCAAGGCTAGACAGGAAAGTTCTTACAATCCACAGTCTCAGATATTGGTGAAAGAACACAAATCAAAGATTACAAAGTTCATCACAGGACAATCTAACAACATGTACTTCACAGGGTGGACCCAAGTAGTATAACATGTGTAACAGTGATGGTTTGTTTCCATTATTTATACATGATGTACATAATATTATGCATAGAAAGACAACTACTATATTATATGCCATTCTAAACCTATGACAATTCACAATGGAGCAATTACTTCAGGAGGGCCATGGAATTCCTTCAGTACAACCTTCTTTCCACATTTCAGCACATTCCAGAATGGTGTCATCCAATGGAGACATTCCCAAATGTCCTTCAGATCAATACCTGGAAAAGAGCAAGAAATCCAGACACAATTCTTCATTTACACCATATAATGTACAGAGAGTGATGAGTACATACTATATCACTCACCAGTGATAATAGGAAAGCTTTTCCTACATGAATCCAAAACTAGATACATGGCTGTAGCTGATAAAATACTAGAACTAAATGCTCTATTAGATATGTCCAAGGTACACAAATCCAGTAACTGCAAGGTAAAACAAACAAGAAATTTAAGCTGATTTATGCTATGGTGATTATGTTACAAGATAACTTAACTCACAGACATAACTTTGACAAAATCCATAGGAGAATAATGTGGGAACGTAAATTCTGCTGGATATGTAGTATACACAGGGGGGCTTTTAGACCTGGAGACATTATCTCCCAACTGCATCAAAGTGTTCACCCAATTATTCACCGTGTAGCACCGTGATAGCTTCCAGTTTAGAGCCTAGTGAACACCAAACAGTGTAACAAACATACCAGGTAGCAAATCATTTGCAACCAATTACCACAAAAAAGAAATCACCTTGTAAATTTTTAATTCTTCATCTAAAATGTCTGATACCATACAAGCACCATCAGTCACATATGCAAACTCTTTGACCTTTGGTGGATATATTTCCTGCATTGTGGAATAATCCACAGTAAATACCATGCATACAATACCAAACAAAACATTTCGCATAAACGTACCTCTATTTTTGCAGCTGCAAAGAGACATGTGATGCCAATTTTCTGTAGAGTGTCCTTCGAAATGCCAATCTGTGATTCCATGTACCTATCATACAAATCTAGTGCTAGGAAGTATGTCTCTCTGTGCAAGCGGTACACCTCGCAAACCTTTGGTGGAAGTATCACAGCACTGCATAGTAACAGGTCTCAATACACATGCCTTGGTTACAAACCTCTTGCATCCAGTCTAGTAGAATGGACCTCATATGTGGTGTTACACACGGGTGGCGTTGTTTCAGTTGAATCTCTGGCTCGAGTTTAAAGCTGTCTGTACTCTTCAATTTCCACCACAAGTCCTCCGAATTTGCCCAGCTCAAGCCAGGTAGTGGAGACTTTACTTGAGGATTAGTAACCGCCATAGGCTCGCCATTCTGCTCCGGTGTGTATTCGCGGAAGTTGACGAATGGCAGCAGCCCGTAAGGAGGAGTACTGGCAGGCCTCCATTCCTCCAATAGCCCCGTTTGCATTGTCTGCATGGGAGATGCTCTTTCATAGGACTCTGTCCTAAGTGTTATATGTTTCAGGTAGTCGGTGGCTGGGCACAACTCCTGGTTTGTCCTCATGGAAGCCTGCCAGGGGCAACAGAGAAAGACCGCTCTTTTCGTTGCTAACTTATACTCGAGATTATGAATAAACATGAAGTGGTCAATAAAAGCGCCATTTGCGGGCATGCCTTTCCGGCCACTTACATCAGCTGTAGCGTTCCTTTCTTTCAGCACTTGTTTATCAGCCAGCCTCGAGCTCCTTCTTCTTTTTGTGCAAATAGGATTAGATTGATACACTAAATCCACTGACATAGAGTTCTCCTACAATTGGAAAGACAATGAATCACAGCTCGATGCACAAGCTACTACATGAGAGTGTAGTCACTGCATATCCAGATAACTGACATGAGCAGCAGGACGCATGACTTCAAGCCCTTTGCCGGTTCCTCTCTTCCTTGTTCGCTTCTGCTTCCGTGCATCCATACCACGAAACAGTCGTTTTGAAAGTTGAATTAGACTAACTGCGATAACAATAAGAAACAAGACAAGAATTCACCCACTTAGACCCTAAAATCATGTTTACAAGCCTATGCGGGCTGCACTTGTGCAACACAAAATGTAGATGAAACAGGATAAATAAGCTGGAAGATGTATACAGCAACATTGTATCTAGAATATTCTACTTGTAGCCTAACTGACGACACCAAGGTGGACACAGAAGAAATAACAGGGGAACTTACTCTTAAAACATTAAATTCAAAAATAGCCAACAGAGTTTACAGGAAGAAATGAAACTAGCAACGCGCCAATTCTGTAGTCCTCAGCCGCAGAGAAATACCGCTGCATTTAAACAAGCCCGCCAGAATCCCGTTCTGTGTTCTGATTGGTCCATTCAATTCGGTCAGCTGTAGACGGACGAATCAGAACCTCGACCAAACCTTCCAATGAGATATGAATGGCATGTAAACAAATCGGTGGCGGTACACTTTGAAAGAGAGAAAAATCTCCTCCTTCGAGAAGACCACTAACTGTTTTAATCCTTTTTAACTTGACTTTTACTCTGTGTTAACCCTCTAAACGACCTTTTTACCAACTTTTGGACTCTGGAAAGTCTGTTCCCTTTTCCTCCCCCCGAATTTGTACGTAAAGAAGATGTTCCCCTATATCACTCAGTGGCTTTGGAATACGGAAACGTCTCCCCAAGACAAAGAGGAAGGCAGCGAAGTTATTCATGACCTACTTCTTAAGAAAGAAGACGATTGGGTTCTTATCGAGAGAAATTCTTCTCCAGGTAAGTTGAGTTTGCTTGTTATCTTTGCCGACTGGGGATTCTCTGGAGTACATACGTGTATTCTTTGGGAGTGATACCTATTGTATATATCCGTATGCTCTATAGGTCGTGTTGGTTCAGGCCACACTCCAGACTCGGATGCCTTGTCGGACTCTGAAGACTCTTGGGTCATTGCTCCACCTTCCTGTCTCACAAGAGAAGACCCAGTCAGCGAAATTGGCTCGCTTGAGAACCTCTTAATCGAGCACCCAAGTATGTCGGTGTATCATCACAGAGAGAGCTCCAACGTAGAGGAAGGGACAAGCTTTCTAGAGGAACGCCCCCAGAATCCTGTATCCAGGATCCCCAGCAACCAACAGCTGGTTTGCAGGCAAGTGAGCCATGGTAGGCTATGGAGAACCCCAACTGTCACTCAGAGGTTAAGCACTCAAGATAAGATCAAGGAAACTACAGCAAGAGTACCTAAGTTGACCAGAAAGGCCCTCAAGCGTCACAACAAACACAAGAACAACAGGCAAGCTAACAGGTCAAAGCAGCAATGGCACGTTTTTCAGCCAAGACGTCACTAAGAACACATTCGTGTTCCCTTGTAACCATTATCATCAATCATAGTTTTATCACATAATTCTAACTTATATTTTTGTAACTACAAACAGCTCTTTACAAGGGACTCGTGCTGTACCAATAATAATGTATATTTGTAGTATCTGAATGTAGGATTGTCAATCCGGTGCATTACATACTTTGACAGTGTACAACTTTTAACACTAGCTACCTTGCATGTACTTGTTATTACTGACATCGCAGAATCTACATCATATCACATATGCATTGTGTACACTGTCATCAAGAGCACATATACCAGCTGGAGTGGTGACAACTATCCCTACAAAGTAGGGCTTAGTGGGATCACAGGCTGTGCATGTGAGTGGAATGTTGAACATGCACGAGATGATGCAATATTCTATACCTGATGCAACACACTGTGTGTGTGTGGAATGTATCTGAAGGATCTCAATAAAACCTCCTACAAGCACCACAGATAGTGGAAGTCATGGCTGAATAGCTCAAAAGTAGGAAAACAAATGTGCTATAGGACAATCACAATTCACACGCAAGCAAATCATCATGCTTCGCTAGAAATAATTGATTACACATTTGAAGAGCGAATAGTCCGAAGTTTAGTCATCAACTTCTGTACTCTCTCGGGATCCACGGGATTGTACCAGAGTCCATTCCTCTTAAAGTAGGAGCCAACAATGAATGCATTGGCAGTCATATACTCCTCCACATTCTCCTCAGTGACTCCTGAGCCAAGTATAACTGGTAGAGAGGTGACATCCCTGACCCCTGCGAGGTCGTCTGTGTTGACAGGTTCCCCAGTGGCAGTACCAGTGATGATGAGCCCATCGCTGAGGAAGAACTCAGCAGCCTTGGCTGTTTCACTGAGGCTGACATCAGATGTGATTGCATGAGAGCTACATAAAGGCATGCATACTTTCATAATACTCAGTACAAACATGCAAATAAGTGTACATAAACGCACACACATATGTAGGTACATAGGCACACAAATACAGATGTGTACAAAACATACATATATAAAGCACAACATTGTAATGCAACCATATACACAAAATAAATATACATCCATATGGGTAGTATATACACTCTCACAAATATGGAAAACAGCCATATAAACTTATACGGTGAGACACAATATGTGGGTGTGGTATTGCTTAACACATGACACTGTTGCCAGCAACTCATTTTCACCATGCTGCATTCAGGCCACAGAGCTCCAAGCCCACTGGCATGTAGTCTTGTGCCCAGCCCACTTCAGCCCGCCATTTTCGCCCAAATAAAAATGGCAGGCGGAAGTGGGGGTGGGAACAAGACTAACTGGCATGCACATCCTGTCATCCATTTTACTTTAGCTCCCATGAATATCATTAGGTGACTACACACATTTGCATTCAATGAATGGTGGAAGGAATTGGCAGGGAATTCCTAATACACCATATGGTCACCACTCAGCAGTGGCTCCCTATAAGGTGTGGCATTACCACATCACAATTGCATTAGTATGACATCACCAGGGGTGGCTGGTCACATGACAGTCATACCATATCGCATACCTAGCAACTGGGAAGTCATGAGGTGTACTATTCTACCAGTGAAACTTATGAAGGATATCATAAATCCACAAAGCGGTAATTACATCACTATCCTAATGAGTTACAATGGTGCTCGTGGAACAATAGACTCATGTGCCATTTTCAAAATGGTCATGGATATCATTAGTACATTACAACCTTGATAGTCCACCACGATGGGGACAAACAAGTCTGTAGAGGATAAGTAATACTGGCAGATTGGAGGGATTGGTGTTACCCTAAATCATGAAATTCACGTGTCCATCTTACTCATGCTAGTTCATGTGTCCATCTTACTCATGCTAGTTCATGTGTCCATCTTACTCATGCTAGTTCATGTGTCCATCTTACTCATGCTAGTTCATGTGTCCATCTTACTCATGCTAGTTCATGTGTCCATCTTACTCATGCTAGTTCATGTGTCCATCTACACATGCACACAGTAAATTGCTAGGGCTGATCTTGACTAACACTAAAGGGCATGTGATGAGCCAGTGGAGGTGGGACTAGATCCACTGCACTAGAAAGAAGTGAGAATTTCAGTATTAGTCAATCAAATCACTACTTGCTGAAGCCAATTACAACCATATGCACATGACTTAAATTACGCATGAATTTCATGATTTACAGTCACTGTATATTTGTGAGATTGCTTCATCAAAAACCCTGGCAGATCAGCCATGATAAGAGACAAGATGTCTGTCTTTGACCTCATCCCCATTGTTTGCACGGTGCAACTGAAAGAGCAATGAAGGATAGGCTGCGTACTGGTTAAACCGCTACCCCCCCCCCCACACACACACCAGCATGTACCTGTGCTTCTTCTTGATGTCTGTTAGCACAGCAATGTTCTCTGCTCCCAATCTGGCTCTGTATCGAAGAAGGCTCCCAGCAGAGGAGTCCATCCAACCTTCATCCGCCACGTGAGAATAGACAAAACCTTCAGCACGGATAAAAGATCCACCTGTTGCCATAGCAACAGCTAATGCCTCTGAATTACATCCTGTAAAAAATAGCACATGATTTTTATACCCCCAATTATCATTGATAGCAAGGAAGAAGTACAAAACCATGATGGCACACTGCTATGCTGAGGATGATACAGAAATACTCTATAATATCGAAAACCATGGCTCCACAAGACGACACAACCCAATAGGAGAGTACACTTGCTACAAAATGTTTGCAAGTGGATTTACATCACCTGTACCCACTTGTATCATGTGGCAAGATTTCATGAATAGCTTAATTTTTTATAAAAAATTGCAGAAAAACATTCCTTGGTTGGCTGCTAACCTGGATTTCCATACCCTTCCATTTAAAGTTTTGCAAAAGAAAATTCTATGTAAATGCTCTTTAGTCGGCAAAATTCCCCAACATTTTCTCCCACAAAAGAATTCCACTACATCCTGTCTTCAGCTAGACATGTGAACGCACATGCTAAGGGTGACCAATCATATCTTACAGCCTGAAGAAAATCTCAAATAAGGCCTAACATATCTGACAAGTGAGAATTGATATGATCTCAGTAAGACCTGACATACACACATCATACTGACTACAACACTACATTCCAACAGCTCCAGAGAATCAACAAACCTGCAAGTATTTGGACACCAAAGGGTACACTGGGGAATTCCCTCTTCAACTCAGTACAGACTGTGGCCATAGTTGACACAACCTCAGGACCAACACTTCCATTGAGATACGGACGATCGTGCATGTTCTCAATCAGCACACAATCCTGCAACACAAAGAGAGGTTCAAAAAGGTCACATCATACCCATCAGCACTGCCTCACATAACAAACCACACGCTACAATAGCGTATCACCATAGATACGGAGTATAGAGTATCCATGATATCAACTACCATCTACGGACATCACACACTATTACCATTGATTGTGATATGCACAAACTTATACTGCATACAGAAATTTCACCTACTACTTTGTTCTTTTTGTAAATATGCACTTCCTTCAGTGCTTCATCGACAATCCTACTCATTGGAAATACATGCTTTGGAGAGCCTTGGCAGTAAAGGAAGAGCGAGAGGAAGAGGTACGTAAATTGCAAACTAAAATTTGAACCTAAGCATATTTTACAATCTGCATGTCCTCTAAATAGCTAACCAGGTAGTGCTTGCAGGTGAACCATTCCTATGACCAATCCGTGGCTCCTTCTCAGTAAAGATTTGAATGCTTCAGACACTGCAGCCATTTTGTGTAATATGACGTCACAATGTGATTACCAAACCATCTCATCTTGAAAGCATGTGTACCGAGTGCGGAGTCTATAATAGGTGTGTACTATCATCGCAGGTTACTCATCTACGGTCGAGTTTGTAGAAAAGCAAGTCGGTTTCTTCTTCGCTTCTGAAATTGAAAGTTGTTGATTATGAACGAAGACACAGACGCTCCAGTTACTGACATTATCTTCGTAAAAGACATGGACGAGTGTCCAGAAGGCTACAAAATGGTGCGTTTGCCTGTGAAACATGCAGACTGGGCCAAACTGTGCTCTGGGTATGTTCCGTACGGTACTTATACAGCATCACCAGCTGATTGGGTTACTTATGAAGTGAGAACAGCGGAAGAACAAAATATAAAG
>CAUJGJ010000258.1:3111100-3123600 GCA_963170055.1 Halisarca cf. caerulea | reverse complement strand
GAGGACAGCGGACAGGTCCAGCTGGGGCTGCTGGCTACCTCCACCTTGGCTAATGAACACTTTCTTTGGAGCAGAGGATGTCGAGTGAGAAGTTGTCACCTGAGTAAGAATATCACCTGACTTTTACATGATAGTCAAAAGATGGTCAGATAATGAAGTTTTGTGGTCACATGACAAGCACATGATGATCATGTGATGGAGAATGATTACATGATAGAAACATGACCACATCAATTGTAAGAATAGCACATGGTAATCACATGATGGTCAGATGACAGCCACATGATGGTCTTCACACATGATACAGTATCTAACCTCTATCCAATCGCCCTCCTTCACAATTCTGGGGATAGTGGATGACTGGGTGACAGAGGATGAGGAACTGTCAGGGACAGGTGGAGTCATTGAGTACTCTCCCTGTTCAGCCATCTTGTGAAAAGATGCCTGAACAAAAACACAACCGCTCACAGAACCAAACTGAGAAGACATACACACACAAACCTACCCCTGCCTGCTCAAGAACTGAAGTTGCTTTTCGTGGTTCTGTTTCTTCTTCTTCCACTTCAGAAGGTTCGTGTTGTTCTTCCTGTCCATCTTCCACAACAGGTTCATTGACGGCAGCTTCGGTCATCACCCTCACCACCGGGTCCTCCTCCTCGTCATCCTCTGGAGTCACTAAGCTCCTCAAATGACTGTTAACAGTAACTGCAATTGTCTTGATCTCTAACACTAATGTTAAGAAAAGACACATACACCAAAGGCTACAAATAACAGCCGATTAAGTTTCTATTTTGCATAAACACTTGCAGTAAATGACACCAAGTACTTCAGTTACAGCCATATTTGGTTGTCATGACAACAGTCAATGAAACCATCATTTAGAACATACATAACAAACTGCATATGTCATTGGCAGCCATGTTCAGTTGCCATGGTGAGGATACCATCCCCATCCTTGTCACTGGCCAGGCACGGAAGCACTGGAATGAGAATGTTTGACATCATTGAAATAAGACCTCTTCCTGCCCTCTCCAGAAACAGCTTTACCCACACAAGGGCTGTGAACTGCATTTTGGGATCTTGTAGAGAAACACAAAAGAGAAAGAAGGTTAAGAGGTCAGAGAGGAAGAAATAAGCACAGTACAATAAAGAATTTTGACTGACTGCTTAGTAAGAAATTCAGCACATGCAATGAAATGAGTGATTGGATGAACAGGGATGACACCAGGTGATATGCTGGACAAGAGAGTTTCAAGTAGCCAGCAATTGATCCACAAGCGAACCAGTCACAAGTAGTCTTGTTCAGAGGACCAACTGCTATTTATGTTGAGTGCAAAGTGTTGGAGAAATGAGGCTACCATGAGTGTAGAAATGTTGGACAAATGAGGCTACCATAAGTGTAGAAAGATAGTAAATGTCCATAATTTGCCGGCACACACTTGAAAATGGATGAGAAGATTAGCTACAGCAGCCACCAAACTAGTTCAAAATTTGGTTTCATTTGATTGTGTGTGAGTGAGTGTGAGTGTAAGTGAAAGTGTGGGTGCGTGTGGGTGAATGTGAGTGTGGGTAAGTGAGAATGGGCATAGGTGAGTGTGGGTGAGTGTGAGTGAGAGGGTGGGTGAGTGTGAGTGAGTGAGTGTGGGTGAGAGTGTGGGTGAGTAAGTGTGGGTGAGTGTGGTGAGTGTAGGTGAGGAAGAATGTGGGTGAGAGTGTGGGTGAGTGTGAGTGAGTGTGGGTGAAAGTGTGGGTGCGTGTGGGTGAGTGTGAGTGTGGGTAAGTGAGAATGTGCATGGGAGAGTGTGGGTGAGTGTGAGTGAGTGAGAGTGTGGGTGAGTGAGAATGTGCATGGGAGAGTGTGGATGAGAGTGTGGGTAAGTGTGGGTGAGTGTGGTGAGTGTAGGTGAGTGTGAGTGAGCATGGGTGAATAAGAGTATGGGTGAGAGTGTGGGTGAGTAAGAGTATGAGTGAGAGTGCATGTGGGTGAGTGAGAGTGAGTGTGTGTGGGATACTAGGGGCCTCAATAGTAGTCTCTGGCTAATGACCTACCCAGTTTGAATAAAATATTATTACTATTGGGTAAGATAAAACCATGCAAAATGATAGCTGAAGTGTAGAGAACGCAGTCACATCAGTGGTCGAGTCTACTCAGTCACATCAGTGGTCGAGTCCACTCAGTCACATCAGTGGTCGAGTCCACTCAGTCACATCAGTGGTCGAGTCCACTCAGTCACATCAGTGGTCGAGTCTACTCAGTCACATCAGTGGTCGAGTCTACTCAGTCACATCAGTGGTCGAGTCTACTCAGTCACATCAGTGGTCGAGTCCACTCAGTCACATCAGTGGTCGAGTCCACTCAGTCACATCAGTGGTCGAGTCCACTCAGTCACATCAGTGGTCGAGTCCACTCAGTCACATCAGTGGTCGAGTCCACTCAGTCACATCAGTGGTCGAGTCCACTCAGTCACATCAGTGGTCGAGTCTACTCAGTCACATCAGTGGTCGAGTCTACTCAGTCACATCAGTGGTCGAGTCCACTCAGTCACATCAGTGGTCGAGTCTACTCAGTCACATCAGTGGTCGAGTCTACTCAGTCACATCAGTGGTCGAGTCTACTCAGTCACATCAGTGGTCGAGTCTACTCAGTCACATCAGTGGTCGAGTCTACTCAGTCACATCAGTGGTTGAGTCTACTCAGTCACATCAGTGGTCGAGTCTACTCAGTCACATCAGTGGTCGAGTCTACTCAGTCACATCAGTGGTCGAGTCTACTCAGTCACATCAGTGGTCGAGTCTACTCAGTCACATCAGTGGTCGAGTCCACTCAGTCACATCAGTGGTCGAGTCTACTCAGTCACATCAGTGGTCGAGTCCACTCAGTCACATCAGTGGTCGAGTCTACTCAGTCACATCAGTGGTCGAGTCCACTCAGTCACATCAGTGGTCGAGTCTACTCAGTCACATCAGTGGTCGAGTCCACTCAGTCACATCAGTGGTCGAGTCTACTCAGTCACATCAGTGGTCGAGTCCACTCAGTCACATCAGTGGTCGAGTCTACTCAGTCACATCAGTGGTCGAGTCTACTCAGTCACATCAGTGGTCGAGTCCACTCAGTCACATCAGTGGTCGAGTCCACTCAGTCACATCAGTGGTCGAGTCCACTCAGTCACATCAGTGGTCGAGTCCACTCAGTCACATCAGTGGTCGAGTCCACTCAGTCACATCAGTGGTCGAGTCCACTCAGTCACATCAGTGGTCGAGTCCACTCAGTCACATCAGTGGTCGAGTCCACTCAGTCACATCAGTGGTCGAGTCCACTCAGTCACATCAGTGGTCGAGTCCACTCAGTCACATCAGTGGTCGAGTCCACTCAGTCACATCAGTGGTCGAGTCCACTCAGTCACATCAGTGGTCGAGTCCACTCAGTCACATCAGTGGTCGAGTCTACTCAGTCACATCAGTGGTCGAGTCCACTCAGTCACATCAGTGGTCGAGTCCACTCAGTCACATCAGTGGTCGAGTCCACTCAGTCACATCAGTGGTCGAGTCTACTCAGTCACATCAGTGGTCGAGTCCACTCAGTCACATCAGTGGTCGAGTCCACTCAGTCACATCAGTGGTCGAGTCCACTCAGTCACATCAGTGGTCGAGTCCACTCAGTCACATCAGTGGTCGAGTCTACTCAGTCACATCAGTGGTCGAGTCCACTCAGTCACATCAGTGGTCGAGTCTACTCAGTCACATCAGTGGTCGAGTCTACTCAGTCACATCAGTGGTCGAGTCTACTCAGTCACATCAGTGGTGTTTCACACTGTGTCGAGCAAACAAGATGAGAACAAATCTGTTTGCTGTCAAATCAAGAATCATTTTGCAGGAGGGATGAAATTAAACTGGGAACCAGACTCACTTTCAGATTGGGAATGGGTCACAAGGACGTTGACCATGCTCTTATAGGTCTCAGCACCAACCGATGAATTACTCAATCCTCGAAAGAACTCTCCCAATACCACTTCGGCCCTGGAAACACAGGACACGGAGCACACACTCACATGTGCAACTAGTATACACACACAGCCACAAATACAAGACAACAGACACAGAAGACAGAGAACAATGTATCCATTCAAATATACCGTAGATGCAGATTTTTTCATTGGCTTAAAATTTAATATTGCATGTTGAAGAACATCAATGTTACAATCTAATTATTGCATTTAACACTGCACATTTATAATATTACATACATAATGGCAACAGATGACGCCTAAATTTTTGTGATCGCAGCCTAACTCGCAAATTTACAAAAATATCATCCTAGCAAAAAAATCTATATCTATGGTACTTGGTTTAAAAGCTGCAACAACAACAGAACTTGTTAACGTCACTCAGTACACAAAGTAAATGTGAAAGCACTTGCATTGCAACAGACATGACCAACTGCAGCCAACAGACATGCACCAACTGCAGCCAACAGACATGACCAACTGCAGCCAACAGACATGCACCAACTACAGCCAACAGACATGCACCAACTACAGCCAACAGACATGCACCAACTACAGCCAACAGACATTCATGACAAGTAATAGTTATTCCCGTAAATGGAACCCCTGATATCCAACCGTTCAACAATCCAACATTCTCTCTAGTCTGACCACATTCTGAGGGACAATCACCATGTTTGACTGTACTAAGAAACACTGGACAATCCGACAACCTATGTAATCTGACATCTATCTTGAGGCCCACGAAGTGTTGGATTCAAACGCTTCACTATATTTGGAATAAATAAAAACATTTACTCTCATGTGGAGTCCTTACAGCTTAGATATCTCCTTATTTGGGTCCCCTAATATGAGAAACATCCCATCAAGGAACTCCGGTAGGTGGTCAATCATGCTCAGGAGTGTGATCTTCTGCAGCAAAGCAACCCAGGATATCAGGAGCTGCCTTGTCTGAGGTTTGTTTGTGTAGAGGTGAGTCCGTAGAAGAGGAATGAACAGTTCAACATCAAAGTGAGGGCTTTCACGTACAACATCCTAATAAAGGGAGAGGTAGTGTGTGTGTGTGTTTGTGTGTGTGTGTGTGTGTGTGTGTGTGTGTGTGTGCATGCGTGCGTGCGTGCGTGCGTGTGTGTGTGTGTGTGTGTGTGTGTGTGTGTGTGTGTGTGTGTGTGTGTGCATAACATCCTACCATAAGCAGCTTGTTCAACGTATCAGCACAGCTTCTCACATTGGCATCTGAGTCACTGAACAACTGTTGACAGAGACAAAGTACCACATGCAACAGAGTTTTGTCACAATCCTCCACCCAAATCCCATGCAAACACACACAACTCACGCACACACACACACACACACACATACACACACACACACACTTTGGCAGTTGAAGTAAATATGTCCTTGAAGAATATCAATGCAGAACTCCTGGCAACCTTTATAATATTGAAGAGTGCCTCGCAGGCCTTGTAGCGAACCCTTGGGTCAGGATCGAGGAAACAGGCAGTCACCGGAGGGACCAGCTCTGGCAGGTACAGGGTCACTGACTCCTAAAGTAGGGGACATGACACGTGCAATAAAAATACAGCCTCTTTGTGTATATGCACACTCACATGTATATGCACACATGCACAAACAAATGCATGTGTGCACGCACGCATACACACATACACTCAAACACACATGCACATACGCACACACACTCACACAAGCACATGCATACACACACACACACACACACACACACACACACACACACACACACACACACATACACACACACATACACACACACACACACACACACACATGCATACACGCACACACACACACACACACACACACACACACACACACACACACACACACACACACACACACACACACACCCTGCTAAGAGCAACAGCGGTGGCCGCCAGTGCTAGCAGACCACCTTTCCTGGCATTGGGGTTAGCTGACAAGGTGAAGTCCCTTTGCAGCCTAGCAACCAGGGCCTTCAACTGCGAGAAGTCATGCTCGGAAACCCACAAACGCACAATCCTAGTGGGAAGTGGAAAGGAGACATTTAGGAATGATTTAGTAATGATTTCTTATTTTGACTGGGTTAGCCACTAGCCATAGGCTACTGTTAAGGCCCCCAGTATCACAATTACAAACATATATACACTACATCAACACACAATTAATCAAATTAAATCAAATTGAAATCAGTTCTGGTGGCTGCAGTAGGTGATCTTTTCCTCTATTCTCTCAGTTAGTGGCAGGGGGTGCAGAGAAATATCCACAAATTGCTTGGTACACCATCCAGGGTTCATACCTCATCTCCACAGCTTAACTTCATGCGAGCTCACCTACAGAGCCACTGGCACCCCCCAACTGACATGACAGGCAACAAAGGTTGTCATGGTAACCATTGCAGCTGGTAAGAATAACATTATCAAGGTAGTTCCCACAACTACCCCTCCCCCCTGTAACAGGGGTCCCTAAGTGTTCATACCAAGACCCATAGGAGAACAGAGCACCAGATGATCAGCTGGTGATAGGCTTTTCTGCTATGCTCTTGTCAACAACAGAGAACTACAGATAACCTTAGAACTCATCCTATTATGACACTATAGTTGCCACAAACCAAATATACATGTATACCACACATCACTATACTTCGCACTGGCTACACCCACTGTTGGTGTTTTTTTGTTTTTTTTTGTTTTTTTTCAGTATTTAATTGAGAAAGGGATCTGGCTACAGGAGCATATATGAAATTAAGAAATAAAGATAATCAAAGTGGTCAAGTTCAAATAGTGAATTGTCAGCGATTAATTGATTACTCCTGAGATCAGTTCAGGAGTATCTTGGCAAATCGAAGAGGCTGGTAAGCAGTTGGTGTACAGTCCACCAGTCACAATGTGACTGTAGAGGGATAATAACAATACTAAAATAATACTAATTACTACACATATATACTTACAATGTCAACGACTCATACTACACACGTGCACACAGCTGCACTACACCTATGCAAACATCCAAGAAATACGCAAATGAGGTAGAATATTTCTCTGGCTTCTCAGCAGAAGTTAGCCATGCGCAAAAAACGAGCGATACAGAGCAACAGAAGTTCACTAATAGACTAGCAAGTAACTCACTTTTCAATTTCAAGTGCTGCTATCTGTCTCTTGTCGGGAGTTCTGTCGCTCAGCCCCTTAGCTAACTGAAGAGTGAGCGGAGCAAATTCACTATCCGCCATATTGTTACAGAGTCGGGAGATCCCCTGATCAGCTGACCATTGAGCGACGCATTTCTAATAATCCAAGCTCTGATGGCGTCATCATAGTATATGGACACAGTATATATGGGATTTTTGACACTTGTATGCCTACATATAGAACAGTACCCGCTATATATCAGTTTGTTTGCAAGCAAAAAGCTCTGCACCTTAGGCTTACATCACTACCTGGCGTGCATCAAATAATTTTCCCCACCCCTGCCCACAGTGAGTGTCACAGCAATTACACTTGAAAGTTGAATTTGATGTGTAATTCATGCATGCAGGGACTCCCGTGTGTAGTACACACTCACAAGTGCATGATATTAAATAAATATTGTACAATACTATATAACACTTTGATAGTGTTATTTAAATGTGTAACGATAATAATAAATAAATGTAGCAGATGAAATACTACAGAATAGTTAGCAGTGGACAAATGGAAAATATCATGGTAGTAAGTGTTGCACTAAACTGAAACTGTGTGCAGGAATTCCATCCGTGATGCTGTAAACACTTGTATCTGCCTTCCCTTCTTCAGCACAATGGAGTAGTCTTCGTCTTGAGGCCACTGTGAGAAATCGTCTTGCAAGCACACGTACGCAGATCCATTGCGATAGAAGGTGATGGAGACTTCCTGTGTTTCACACTCAGCGTTGCAACAGTTTCTGTAGCCACAGCTCCTTGTGAAGGTCAGTGTCTTCTTGGGCACGTGCTTCTTACTCTTTGGAGGTGAACGCAAGAGGATATTCACATCTCTGGGAGACATCAGTACCACTTGCGGTATCATCTCCACACTATCCTCACACACACACAAGCCGCAATTGGAAGTGTTGAAAGACTTCTTCTCCTCCTGATCCATTTCTAAACTAGTCTCCCCATCCTTGTTTCCCCATGAACCAGTCAAAGAAGATACAGTCACTTGCGGGACTAACTCCTTGTTCTGTGAAGAAACACACAAAGTGCAACCAGAAGTACAGAAGCACTTCTTCTCCTGTTGATCCTCTTCCACACTGGCATCACCATCCTTGTCTCCCCACGCTTCAGTTGTTGCTTCACTGTGCTTGCAGTAGTTTGCACCATCTTCAACACTATATTCTGCTGTGGGGTGGGCTTTAATTGGAGTGCGTCTGTTCAGGGATTCCCCATCATGCACCAGTATGTAATGCTTGCATACAATGCTGGTAGTGTTGACAAAGGTGTACACATCGATCAATACGGAGTCAATATCAACGGCATTGAGTTTGAATTCCAGACAGTCTTCACCTGTGAACCTGTCTGTGGGCCCAAAATCAACACGATCTTTATCGTCAGCAAGGTTTCTTACGTCAGCAACTCTTTGCCCACTTGCCAGGCTGTTGGCATTAGCAAGACCACCACCATCAACAAGGGGGCTACTGGTAAGACCACCACCATCAACAAGGGGGCTACTGGTAATGAGACACCTTTCACTATTGAGGCTGCTGCTTCCTCCTAAGCTGGTACTGTTGGCTCTATCGTTAGCATGGCCTCTGCTGGCAGCATGGGGAGATCTCTTGCCAGTCAACAGTCCTTCATCACCAGAAACACTACCATTTGTAGATAATCTGTAATCACCCAAGACACTTTCGTCATAGCCAAAAACCTGGAACTTGGTGTAATCTAAATGACTCAACCCGTGTGTACTGAACTCTGAGCTCCTTTCGCAACTAGTATGATCTTTATCGCCTCCCTGACCTTCACTATCAGTAAATCTCTCCCCAGTCAGCTTGTTACCAGTGGTTAGTATATCACTGGTAAGACACCTGTTGGAGAAGTAGTCTCCAGTAACAAGGCACTCATCACCGTTGATCTGGCTAGCAATGTTGAGATCCTTACATCCGCCCTTACTTTTAGCATCCTCCAAACCACTCAACCCATGCACACTTCTCCCTGAGGTGGCACCACTCGCCAAAGGAGCAACTTCAGAGAATGTAGGTTTAATGAAAAACCTTTTTCTGGATGGTTTTGAGACTTTCAGTGACACATAATCACTTTCAGAAAATGTAAGAGAGACTTTGTGTGTCTCGCACTCTGTCATGTGGCAATCTCGGTAGCCACATCTTCTCCCCACTTCCAGGTAGGGGGATGCTTCCTCGACAGCTGTGGTCAGTAGAGGACAGCTGTCAATGTCATCACACATATCAGCTTGCTCCTTGTTCAGGAAGTGCTGGTGATCTTCAGATGGTGGAAAGAAGGTGAATACAGAAGGAGAAATGAACAAATTTTTGGAATTTTCCCTAAAACGAGCCAAATTGACGAATGGTTCTGATGATTCCAGTATGCCAGTAGATGGTGTGCATTGTGTGGGCATGCTGGTGTCCAAGTCGAAGACGTCGTCGCTGATATCTGTGTCTAAGCTAGCAGTTGAGTCAGCACACTTGACTCCAAGATGCAGGCTGTCCTGTGGGACCAACACGTGCAGTTGTTCTGCGTCCTTTGCAGCCGGCACACACTCGATGCTAGGAACAAGAGCTGTTTCATCTTGGACACTTTCTTCCTTGGAGGAGCCTATTTCCTCAGTAGATGTAGTTGAGATATCTTCAAAACTACCTTCATCATCTTCCTCATCAGTCACTCCTGGTAACATCCACACATCATCTTCAGGTCCATTGGCAAAACCATTCAAACATTTTGAGAATCTGTACCTCATTTCCTCCATAGTCTCCCCTGTTGAATCCTCCACCAACATGTCATCCAACACGTCAAACTGGTGGTGATCCTCTACTGCCAGTTGATCTGGGATATGGGTGGGGGGTGCCCCTTCACTGCGAGTCTGAAAGTGGGTGAGGATTTTCCCCTCACTAAACTCCAAGAGGTATGTGGGGGATGACCCTACACAGGGATCCAGGAGGTGGGTGGAGACTGTCCCAGTTGTGAGGTCCAAGAGATGAGTGGGTGTCTCATTATCGAATTCTTTTGTGTGGGCAGGGACCATCCCAGCACTTAGCTCTGGGTGGGTGGGGCCTGCTCCTACTCTGGAGTCCGTGAGGTGGTTGGGGCTTGCCCCTAAACTGGAGTCCATGAGGTGGGTGGGGCCTGCCCCTACATTGAGGTCCACGAGGTGGGTGGGGCTTGCCCCTAAACTGGAGTCTGTGAGGTGGTTGGGGCTTGCCCCTAAACTGGAGTCCGTGAGGTGGGTGGGGCCTGCCTTTACTCTGGAGTCTGTGAGGTGGGTGGGGTCTGTCCCTACACTGGAGTCCGTGAAGTGGGTGGGGCCTGCCCCTACTTTGGAGTCAGTGAGGTGGGTGGGGTCTGTTCCTACACTGGGGCCTGTGAGGTGGGTGGGGCCTGCCCCTACACTGGGCTTCGTGAGGTGGGTGGGGACTGCCCCTGAACTGTGATCTTGTAGGGTTTGGTGGAGTTGGGATTGCATTAAACAATAGTCCTCTTCGGCTCCTATCATTTCATGCTCGTGGATGATCACCTGCCCTTTGTATTTCTCTGCATAACTCAGGATATCATTGAATACTCTCTCTGGCTCCTGACATAGCAGGTGGTAGTGTTGCCCTCCGTAGGGGGATTTCCTGGGAACAAACACAAGAGATAGCGTCACAGCAACTCAATAGCAGCAGCCAATAGTGAGGACCATTCACCCATGTAGCTCGTATGTGCAATTCAGAACAGAGAAATAAGCATTGCCAGTGGTATAAAAGGACAGCATACACAAGTCACAACACATGTGCATGTACGTAACACTAATTGTAAGGCTAGTAAATAGCACAAAACAGTAGTCCTTTACTGACCAGCTCAACACATACACAAACAGCAATAACAGCACACACACATGCGTATGTACACACATGCATGCATGCACACACACACATACACACACACACACACACACACACACACACACACACACACACACACACACACACACAATTACCATGCATGAGTACACACATATACAGTAGGTCCACTGTTCTACTGATTGCATGTAATACCTGGAAGTCTGCACCATGAGCACTCCTAGACCATCCGGGTAGTCCTCGATGGTGATGCTCTTGAGATGGGGGAGTTCCAGGAGCCACACCCCTTTCCCGTTACTCATCCGGATCAGCTTGATACATTCGTCCTCCAGAACAATGCTACAGAGATCATCACAGATACTGTATCCATGGGCATTCTTCACTTTCCGGACAACATGGCCTCCTGAAGGGACGCAATGAAATGCACACACTTCACTGAGAATGTTGAGATGCACACACTGTCACATGCAATGAGTACTGAAGTTGACATGAGGTGGCTAGAAGGACACTCTCTCAACAGGAAGGACACTCTCTCGACAGGAAGGACACTCTCTCAACAGGAAGGACACTCCCTCGACAGGAAGGACACTCTCTCGACAGGAAAGACACTCCCTCGACAGGAAGGACACTCCCTCGACAGGAAGGACACTCCCTCGACAGGAAGGACACTCCCTCGACAGGAAGGACACTCCCTCGACAGGAAGGACACTCCCTCGACAGAAAGGACACTCCCTCGACAGGAAGGACACTCCCTCGACAGGAAGGACACTCTCTCGACAGGAAAGACACTCCCTCGACAGGAAGGACACTCCCTCGACAGGAAGAACACTCCCTCGACATTTAAGGAAAATAAAGTACAGTTCAGAAAAGTACTCCTACACACAACCAATCATAAATGTGTCATCACCCTTCACACACACAAGCATGATGCATACTCACTTAGTTTGTCCTCCATTTTCAACGTAGTCTTGAACTGCTCTTGAGTGACCAGCAACACGCTGTATGTGACAATGGGGTCCTTTGAAGAGAAAGCAACTCTGGTTGTAATAGATGACCTACAGGAATCGACATGGGAACATCATCATCATCATCATCATCATCAACAACAACAACAACAACAACAACATAAACAAAAGCAAAAAAACTAGCAAACTTACGAGTCTGAAGATGTTAATACCAAATATGGAGTGTTAGATTCTGGTGCTGTTTCCATAGAAACCCTTCCAAGTGATTTAAGAGGCCACACATTCACGCATGTCCCAAAGCTGTTAAGCAATTTAAGTTCTGTTGGGTATATGTGGAGAGCATGTTGGTTGCCAGGGAAGTGGTCCGCAGTATTACCATTCATCAAAGTTACAGGGACTGCCTCTGCAGGGAAACATGTACACGAGGTATCAAGCATGAGATATTTGGCAGAGAGTGTTCAGGTACCTTTTGTATTGGTGAGAATGGTGATTAGAG
>CAUJGJ010000258.1:3101100-3103600 GCA_963170055.1 Halisarca cf. caerulea | reverse complement strand
GAATTAGAAGACAGAGCTTATGATTAGCCAATTAGGGTATAGCAAACATCGACTCAAAATTTTGACTGTTTTATTGCATTGTTGTGGCTGCATAATGGTTTAGGACTTGTATTCTGTCAGAGACACACTCAAGGTACAATGATTTTATTACAATTACATATTCACAGTAGGCCTACACTACAAGTTTTATTAAAAAAAAAAAAAAAAGAAGGCCCCATTCTGGCAGAGAACAGAGAGGGAGTAGCACTCACCCTCAACAAGGAAATGCTGAGTAGACCTTGCAATGTGGGAGACCAGCCGCGAGACCCAAAGCCCCCCCCATACGGTTCTTTGTACAGGGGTATTGCAACTGACCACTGAGGGGTACGAACGAGCACCACCTCAGCACTACAAATCCGGTCACCTAACCGTTATGCCATCAGGGACCTTCTGAATTTCTACCGTTAAAAGCGCTATTTATAGTTGTGCTATATAGATAGCAGGGGAAAAAAAGACATAAAAAGGTCCTGGGCGTGATTCGAACTCAAGGCACACTGTACTCATCGCAAAGCTAGACTATGTGAGCGGTCCGAGCGGTCCGCTGGTTGAGCACGATTAAAAGTGCTACTTATAATCAAACTATTTCCATATTCCAGTTGCCCTGGAAGTGACCTAGGCCGGGGAATTCCCTAATCGGCCATGTTGGGACAGAGAGGGACCAGCACGCTTTGTCAAGTCAGAAGATTGTTGAAGAGGCATCGGCACCTTCTAGTGAACGAATGCAGGTTTTCAACCCTTTCTCGTAATCAAACACTATTTAGAAAATTATGCGTCGGTCGGGGTACAAGACAAACGCCTTTTTTCGCTACAAAACGCTCCATTAGTCTGGTACCTGTACTTTTAGCGCAAGATACAACATCAGCGAGTAATATATCAGAAACTTCAGCACAAGGATCGTGGGCTGAAGATGCGGTTGAGTTTGCTGAGTTGGCAACTAAGGGGGATTTGTCAAGTCTTGGTTTGGGAGGTCACACTCCAGTTGGGCTGCTGCAGACAGCACTTGACACACTGCACACCACCTGTCATCTCCCATGGTGGGCTGCCATAGCAACTGCTACTGTTGTTCTGAGAGTGTGTCTCTTTCCAATTGTAATTCGCATGCAGAAGAACAGTGCTATCCTCAACAATCTACGCCCAGAGATGGACAAGATTCAAAAGAGGATTAAGGAATTCCAACAGGCGGGAAATCAGCTGATGGTTGCCCAGGAGACAGCCCGCTTATTCCAGTTGTATCAAAAACATGGCTGCAACCCAATAAAGCTGATGATTATGCCTTTCATTCAGTTTCCTGTCTTCATTAGCTTCTTCCTTGCTCTACGTGGTATGGCATATGTTCCCATTGAGAGCATGAGAGAAGGAGGATTTGCATGGTTTGTTGATCTGACCATACCTGACCCTGCCTTTGTCCTTCCCTTCCTTGGTGCCCTCTCCTTCATGGCCACCATTGAGGTAAGCATGCCAACTTGCACACACTTGTGAAACCATATGACTGCTATCCATGGTTGTAGATTGTTGATATACTAGTTGCATGTTTTTGTGTACGTAACCTGTATATTTTAGTATTCTTTGGGCATTTTCCTCAGTATACTTTGAGGATACATTTACACGAAGTGTATGCTGGGAATGCAGACATATGTGTGCATGGGAGCCAGGGTAGTGATACTGTTGAAGTGTGGCTTGGCAGAACATCACAGTGTGCTTGTACATGTGTGTTGTTGCAATCAGAGAGAACATTTGGCCTAATGTGTGTTGTCTGTAGTTACTTTTCAACTTTGAGGCAATAAATTCCTGGAATGAGTTGAGAAATAGCTGGATGGAACAGCAGAACTGCTGACAGAAACTCTTTGAGATAGAGGACCTTGTAGGTATATAGAACTACCGTACTAAATACACTATCTGTGTGAACCTTATTCGTAGTACACTAGCAGCACTAACAGCACAACAGCACTAGCAGCACTAACAGGACAACAGCACTAGCAGCACTAATAGCACAACAGCACTAACAGCATTAGCAGCACTAGCAGCACTAACAGCACTAGCAATTCCATACCTTTCAGTGAAGGGAAGCTTTGTGATGATTCAAGGCTGCCCAAGAGGCTGGTATTTAGCAAGGAAAGGTTATGAATTCATTAAATGTAGAGGTAATCTCCCGTCTGTTACGCCACGGTGCCTGGAATGCTTCCCAGGGGCGTAGCCAGAAGAAAAATAAAGGGGTTTCTAAAAGCCACAATCATGGGCACATGGTGTACAAAAAATAGTGATATTAAGGACACATTGTACTATAATAACCTTTACTCACTGTAGCAAGCGGTATCAACACTGTGACCACATGCACCACATTTAAATTTGTAATGATAGCTTGAAAACTAGTGTGTCAGACAAGCTAAAAACGAATAA
The DNA here is from genome assembly GCA_963170055.1 of Halisarca cf. caerulea. Classification (NCBI taxonomy): domain Eukaryota; kingdom Metazoa; phylum Porifera; class Demospongiae; order Chondrillida; family Halisarcidae; genus Halisarca; species Halisarca cf. caerulea. The sequence continues at coordinate 3,101,164 of CAUJGJ010000258.1, read as the reverse complement.
AAAGGCACAAAGCATGCACAAACGTGGTATCAACAGCATTACAGTGCTCTCAGTAGAACCATGT
>CAUJGJ010000258.1:3088600-3098600 GCA_963170055.1 Halisarca cf. caerulea | reverse complement strand
CACACACACACACACACACACACACACACACACACCATGTGGTTGTTCTAGCAATGGAAACATGCTGACTTTGTTTCTTTTGGTATGCCAGTCCAGCAAATCTGGGGAACTTCTTTTGGTAGAACTGTCAGACCTTAAACAGGTTAACAAGGTCTGAAGCCCTTCATAAACTGCATATGACCTGTACTGAAGCACATACAGCACATTTGGCTGACCCGGCCACTTGACTTTGTGTAGAAGTGTCTTATGCGCACTTAGCCACGTATGAACGTGGTGCGTGTGTGTACCGTACACAACAAGCCATATGGATCTTTGTGTCCTGTGCAACTGTCATGTGATGGCATACTGCATGCAAGCGCATCAACAGTCATGTGCAGCAAATCAATACAGAGAGCATGTGCAATACTTAAGGTGTGTCTACAGCCCCCACTACACACACACACACATACACACACACACACACACACACACACACACACACCACACATGCAGATAGACAGACACACACACAGTGTTTGTGAAGTAGTTACATTTTTGAATCTTGTCATTTACTTGCAAGCTCTTCCCCACCAGGCTACCAGCATACTATGGTAGTTGACGAGACCAAGCGTAAAGATGCTCATGTTCAAAAGCAGTACAAGAAGATGATAAAGGTGAAACCAGAAGAACTGTATGATAAGCCTCCCAACAAGAGACGATAGAACTTTTCTGTGTGTGTGTGTGTGTCTGGTCTGTTGTCCTGTACAGCTGCAGATGTCTCTATACGCACATACATACACGCCACTCAGCAGTTCCACAGCTTGCTTGTCAACCATTCAAATGATGGTAATATTATGTTCTTTATTGAAATCAACAGCTCAACTCACAGGTCTTCTCTCTGCATGTAGTAAGGTTGTGGATACATATCTGTATTGATGTACATGTAGAGTGAAACGTTTGTTATAGCATACCCCTTGGACCAGGAAAAGGTATTCCTATATCCAAAATATTCCACTATCTGAAATGAAATGACAAGGAGTACTGTGGATAAAGGAATTTCCCAGTTTCTAATACCCATTGTGTACAAGCCTATATAATGTGGTTTCATTTCAGATAATGGAATATTTTGGATATGAATATTAGAAATTGGTCTATTCCTTTATCCACAATACTCCTTGAGTGTTGTGCTATGGACAGTGTCTCTCTGTACATGCAGGAGTAAATGTAGCGCACAAAATTCTATTAATTTTATTTCAAGCCTTTTCTGTGATTGACACTTTTAATTCTCCAATGCTATCAAGTTGATAGTCTCTTGATATGGAATCTTTTGTTACGATTAACCACGAGATGGAATGATCAGCTTTACTTGATACAGTTAATGAGAACAACATTGAATTAAACTGAAAGGGAAAACTGTCGTGCAAACTTTTGGAGTGTGAAATACACGGAAACAAACAAGTTCGAACAAGACATTGTGTTTTCAGCATGACACCATGCAATTTCAAGGTACAATAACAACTGCAAAGTATTCAAAATACAATAAAAAGTCTTAGAAATTTGTTCTGAGTCAAACATATTTTTTCTGTTTAGATTTTAATATCCTTCACTTTCCTCCTTTGGTGGGATACATGAGAAAGTACCCATCATCTTCTGGTTGTGGTGCCTCCTTCTTCACTGTCCGTGGTGCCACAGGAACGTAACCAACATCTTCAGCCTCCTCTTGCTTGCCGATAGCTATCTGACTAATAGCCTCCTCCACTTGCCTCATCTTCTCCTGTTCATCTTCTCCCTCGCTTGCGCTGCTGAAGGAGACTGGGCTTCTTTCTGATGAGTTTCCTCTGAGTGGTAAGGGCGGGGCTGGGACACTCAACCCTGGGGATCGTGGGAGGGCCATTGGAGGGCGTTGGTCTATCGGCGTCTCCCGAGATATGATGATGTCATGTGGGATCTCCTCGTAAATGTTCTCCTCTTCGAACCCATTCTGTTTGGGGGTGTGTGGAATCATGGGATAGATGGCCTGTGGGTGTGGTGGGTGGCCCACATACATGGGGGGGACCTGTCCAGGGAACATCGACCCATTGGCATACAAGGCATTGGGAGGTGGCATCATTCCTTGAGGGGAGTAGGGCATGTTTGACACGTATGGTGACTGCTGTGGGTGTGGCATCTGTGGGTAGTTGCCGGGATACTGACCCATCATTTGGGGAGGAACATGGGCGGGAATATGGCCATAGTGTGGACCAGGTGCAAAGGTACCCGAGTCCGACCCACTTTGGTAACCGTTAGTATAGCCTGCCCTCGGTTCGTGGGGAACATCATATAGTCCGAGGGAGGTATTGGAGATGATGTTTGTGTTTGGTACAGACAGCGTTCTTGACCTGGGCAAGGAGTTGTAGTTGGACTGGCCTTTTGCTGGTAGTGGCTTGTAGCGATCTTCCTCGTGGCTCATGAAGGTTTTGAGTTTCTTGGCAAACTGCATTGTTCTCTGTCCAGTGAATATGTACTGTCCACCACCCGTAGCTGTGGACCTGTGAACATGAGAACAGAAGCCATTGGCTATGGGAGCCACTCAAATGCCCATCATAGGAGTGTGTACATCCTAGGCCCCACACCCACAACCCATAAAACAGTCCAGCTAACAGTCAAACCCATTTTCAGTATAGTAACACGAGCAAGGATAGAGTGACCCATTAGAAGCAGAACATGTGCAAGTAAAGAAAAGAACCCAGAGAAGTGATGGATTTGTTGATAGTTTTGACTAGGCTGCAATCACACCAGAATTTAACACAGTGTGTGCGGGAAATTGAGCCCAAATTGGAAAGGAAAGGGGTGATTGGATTGAAACAACACATTACATCATAGTTGAATATCTCGATTCTGCTTATTGCTGGCTGGGACTAGAGTCATGACAATCCTCTTAACTGGACCCATCCACAAAGTGTTTAGCAATTCTCTACTGTTATGAATACTGTATTGCATGTCCTCGCTATGCACACTCCCAACTGTATGTCCACTGTGTGTGTGTGTGTGTGTGTGTGTGTGCGTGCGTGCGTGCATGTGTGTGCATGTGTGTGTGTATGTATGTGTGTGTGTGTGCATGCGTGTGTGCGAGCAAGCAAGTGTGTGTGTGTGTGTGTGTGTGTGAGCGAGCAAGTGTGTGTGTGTGTGTGTGCGCGCGTGCGCGTATTACAAGTAGTCACACAAATTGCCACTATATTTTCTACGTACTTGGACAATTCCATGTTAAGCTGCCCAAAGTCACTCTTAAACTGTAATCCTTTGATTTTGGAAAATTCCCACTGGAAAGAGAAGTCACTGACATTGATACATCTAAATGTGATGTTGTCGGATTCCACACAAGCAATGTATTCCCCGAGAACTTCGGGGTTTGGGGACTTCTCTAAGTTGACGTGAAAAGTACCTGCAAGCGAAAAAACACGAAAATAGCATTAATTGGCGCGTGCGAACGCTGGGTGGGCGCGACCGGTCAACTTACGTAATGCAGTCTTCAGCGCTTGACAAACGTTGTCCGCCGCTTGTCGATGGTCGAATATGACCATGATTGAGTAATTCTCCAGGTTTATTTCCATGCGATATTCGTCGTCCTTAGCGCCCAACACACGGGACGAAATCACCTCGGATAAGCAAATCTGGGTTCCCGCCTTTGCGCCCGTAGTCCAATCGTCTTTTTTCTGAAAATATTTTATTTGCGTTTGTGACGGGACGGCGTGGAATTTGGCCACAAACCATCTTTGTTTCTTCTCCTGCACAAGAAAAATAAAACAGTCAAAGTTCGCACTGCAGGAGCGGCTTGGCTTTCCGGATGGTAAGGTTACGCTAATTCGATCAACATAAGCCGAACTAACCTTGCACCAATCTTTGACTGGAAGCTTAGAGGGCGGCTTCGGACTAGCTGTCCAGCGATGGAGAATTTTTACCGGGAAGTTCATTGACAACTGAGACTTTGCATCCATGATCAGAATAACTGTTGCACTCACAGCAAGGTAGCAACCGCACCAAGAGATCGGTCAAAACATCGAATGTGACGGCGGAGTACGCTGTCGGTGTTTTTATACGCTGACTCCATTAGCGAGTCAGATAATTAAAAAATGGCTGCCGGGATAACAAAGCGTTGTTTGTTGCAAATAGCAGTCATTGCCGCGACGTCGGTACTTGTGCAAACGTCTATACCTCGTAGGATTTTGCTTCTAGGTGGGAATGGCCTTATCGGGAGTGCTGTTGCGGAGCGTCTTCTTCAAGAAGGGCATCATGTCACGACAGCAAATAGAGGAAACTGGAATTGGGACACGGACGCCATTCTTAAACCACGGCTGAAATTCATCTACTGTGACCGTAATTTCGTAGAAGACACGTGCAAAGGGTTGTACTTTTCTGGAGTATATGACACAGTCATTGACTTCAGCACGTACAGAGAAGAGCAAATGCTGTCCATGTTGTCCGTCCTGCGACAGCGAGTACTGCAATACATTTACATTAGCACGGATTCTGTGTATGAGGTATCTCCACAGAACGAACCGGGGATGCACAGTCGCGAAGAGGACGCCCCAGGACCGGATGCAGCAGAGTCTGTAGCAGACAACGATCCATATGGGAGGGAGAAACTTCTTGCAGAACACCATCTCCTTCGAGAGACCTCTGTTGATGATAGCTTGATCTCAGATATCATCATTCTCCGTCTACCGGATGTAATTGGACCACGAGACAGAACGCAGCGATGGTGGTCCTACCAGTTGTGGTTGCTGGCTCATCGGAAGCTGGACATCCCCCTGCACATCCCTCATCACCTAGGCAACGTAGGGTTGAGTTTGGTGTATACAGAGGACATTGCACAACTAGTGGCATCTTTGGTTGCCGATGACAACACGCTACCCAGAAGTGGCACTTTCAATTTGGCTATGAAAGAGACACTGACCCTGCGTGAACTACTGTCAAATATGGCTGACTGTCTCAAAATTTCACCTGTCAACTTTGCCGAAGGGTCTATGTGGTTCTTCCCCTCTGTAACTCGTGGTCCTGTGGACATCAGCAAGGCAGAGAAACTCCTCAAGTGGGAGCCATCTCAGTTGAACCAAGTCATCTGTGATGTGTGTAGATATTACCTTAGGGCTGCCCGCCAGTTTCCTGAGGAGTTTAATAAAGTTGTTGATAACCTGAGTGCTGTGCTGGCAAGTGACACAAACCAACAGGAGACCATCAGAGAAACACTGAGAAATGTTCGAACCAGTAGCCTTAATGTTGAAATCACAAGGAAACGTCAAAAAACAGAATTATAATTTCCATGATTGTACCATCAGCCGTTGTGTAAATGTGATTAGTCCTCCATTAGTTTTTCATATTAGTCAATTATCATAATAATTACACGCACTGTGATAGCTTTCTCAAGGCCTATTGGGGCACACATGTGGGTGCACTATCTACAGGCGATTTGCCTGTTCTCCAGTTGAAATGACAATGTGTAAAGAATCCCCACCTTACCTCACTCCACCAGATCCAGCCTGACACACTCATACTCATAGAGTGTATAAAATGTCTGACAATATGTATATTATCGTGAACCACAGTAGGGGTGGTAGGGGTAGTGGGGGTAGTAGGGGTAGTAGGGGTAGTAGGGGTAGTAGGGGTAGTAGGGGTGGTAGGGGTAGTAGGGGTAGTAGGGGTGGTAGGGGTAGTAGGGGTAGTAGGGGTGGTAGGGGTAGTAGGGGTAGTAAGGGTAGTAGGGGTGGTAGGGGTAGTAGGGGTGGTAGGGGTAGTGGGGGTAGTAAGGGTAGTAGGGGTGGTAGGGGTAGTGGGGGTGGTAGGGGTAGTAGGGGTAGTGGGGGTAGTAAGGGTATAGGGGCAGTGGGGGTAGGAGGGTTAGTAAGGGTGGTAGGGGTAGTAGGGGTAGTGGGGGTAGTAAGGGTAGTGGGGGTAGTAGGGGTAGTAGGGGTAGTAAGGGTAGTGGGGGTAGTAGGGGTGGTAGGGGTGGTATGGGTAGTGGGGGTAGTAGGGGTAGTAGGGGTGGTAGGGGTAGTAGGGGTAGTAGGGGTAGTAGGAGTGGTAGGGGCAGTGGGGGTAGTGGGGGTAGTGGGGGTGGTAGGGGTGGTAGGGGTAGTGGGGGTGGTGGGGGGGGGTGGTAGGGGTGGTAGGGGTAGTAGGGGTAGTAGGGGCAGTGGGGGTAGTAGGGGTTCATATTATGCAAGTATATGACGTGGAAAAAACATGGCTGCCTGTACATTATAACCAAACACATTATCACTCAAAACTCATAATAACAAACAAGTAGAATTCTTATGTACACATTATTATGATACACATTTAAATGTAATCAACTGTCAATTACAAAAATAACTATTACGATAATGATGATGAAGTTGGCAATTTGAACCATTAAAGTCTTGCAATCACATGCCTGTAAACACAATAATATGCTAAATACAATAATTTAGTTTCACAATAGTCGCAATGCAAACATATACGTACATACATACATACATACAGTACATGACCAGAAGTGCAGGATAAAAAGTGCTACCAATTAGCACTGGGACTCAGTGTTGGCTGAGTGCGTGTGCGGTAAGAGGGCTGCTGTTACCTCATCCGGGGGTGAGTGTGGGTGCAGTGAGAGGGCCGCCTTATCCGGGGGTGAGTGTGGGTGCAGTGAGAGGGCCGCCTTATCCGGGGGTGAGTGTGGGTGCAGTGAGAGGGCTGCCTTATCCTGTGTACAAGTGTCCTCGATGTAGATGTGGGGATTGAACACAACATGCACATCCAAATCTGTACTTTCTCTATCTTCGACTATACCACTCGTTGGATGCAAGGGGGAGCCAGTGGTATTGTGCAAATGACAGGTAGTATTGTGCAATTGGTCAGAGGTATTGTGCAATCGGTCGGTGGTACTGTGCAATTGGCAGGTGGTGGACATGACAGGTGTGACATTGCCTCCAACAACTAGTCCATTCTGAAGATCTGTATGCTGTGAGGGGAATGAAAAATGACACCAATTCTCACATAAAACAAACCAATGTGCATACATAATATGTGTAAATATACATGTTAAGATATAAATATTATATCACAGCAAGTCAATGAGTCTCTATCACATCAAAATAATACACATACCAAACACACACACACACACACACACACACACACACACACACACACACACACACACACACACACACAGGCCTGATGAGGGAATTCAATAGCCAGATCGATGAGACATGGTGTGACAAATTATTACTTGTTTGTGGTCAGTTACTGACAACCTAGTAACAGGCACTCCATGCTCTCTTTGCCAACCACACAACACAGGCTAGCAATTCTTCTACCACTCACAGATGTCCCATTCAGCTCAAGACCATCCTCAGACACTGCAGGAGTGTGTGTACTGTTTGTATTGCCTGATTCAGCTGATGATAATGTGCTGGGTCTGCTGTTGTCCTCTGGCTTCACTTTGTTGTGATGCTGTGTAGACAGATAGTGTGTGTGTGTGTGACAGATAGTGTGTGTGTGTGTGTGTGTGTGTGTGTGTGTGTGTGTGTGTGTGTGTGTGTGTGTGTGTGTGTGTGTGTGTGTGTGTGTGTGTGTGTGTGTGTGTGTGTGTGTGTGTGTGTGTGTGTGTGTGTGTGTGTGTGTGTGTGTGTGTGTGTGTGTGTGTGTGTGTGTGTGTGTGTGTGTGTGTGTGTGTGTGTGTGTGTGTGTGTGTGTGTGTGTGTGTGTGTGTGTGTGTGTGTGTGTGTGTGTGTGTGTGTGTGTGTGTGTGTGTGTGTGTGTGTGTGTGTGTGTGTGTGTGTGTGTGTGTGTGTGTGTGTGTGTGTGTGTGTGTGTGTGTGTGTGTGTGTGTGTGTGTGTGTGTGTGTGTGTGTGTGTGTGTGTGTGTGTGTGTGTGTGTGTGTGTGTGTGTGTGTGTGTGTGTGTGTGTGTGTGTGTGTGTGTGTGTGTGTGTGTGTGTGTGTGTGTGTGTGTGTGTGTGTGTGTGTGTGTGTGTGTGTGTGTGTGTGTGTGTGTGTGTGTGTGTGTGTGTGTGTGTGTGTGTGTGTGTGTGTGTGTGTGTGTGTGTGCGCGCACTCATAACAAGGCAGGAATGTTGGCAATCTTCCCTGATAACAACAAACAGCCTACAATAACCCAATACCCATAACCCGCAAACACCCCAATCTCTTTGTATATCACTATCAGATTATACATATCTCACATAGCACACTATATCACTGTCCAGGCGGACTGGGATCAACCACTATTGCATACACTAAGTCCCAATGTACGTATGTACAGTACTTACCTTACACTGACTACAGCTGCAGTACCCTGGAGCACCTTCCGGTGACAACTCTCGTTTTCTGATAATGTAATCATATGTGCTCAGTCCCTGACACACTAATGGAGAGCAGTCGACTCAGTGTGTGTATGTGTGTGTGTGTGTGTGTGTGTGTGTGTGTGTGTGTGTGTGTGTGTATGTGTGTGTGTGTGTGTGTGTGTGTGTGTGTGTGTGTGTGTGTATGTGTGTGTGTGTGTGTGTGTGTGTGTGTGTGTGTGTGTGTGTGTGTGTGTGTGCGCGCACACGTGTGTATGTGTGTTCAAGTGTCTGCATGCAATTTGCTGACACAATGTCTGTATGTCTGTGTACTCAGAACCTACCCTACACACATACACTACTAGCAAACAATACATTGTGGAAAGAAATACAAACATACACACATCCGAAACTCCTAAGGTGGCATAGTGCGCACAAATTGCCTACAATCACACTCACTTCATGCACTTACAAACAAATGAATAAATACAAGAGTACACACTCACACACACACACACACACACACACACACACGCACACACACACACACACATGTATACACACACACACACACATGTATACACACACACACACACATGTATACACACACACACACACACACACACACACACACACACACACACACACATGCCCACACAACTCACTGAGGTACAGGTGAAATCCCAAGAGTTGACCAAGCAGAAAGGCAGCAATTGCTGTCAGAAAAGTATTGAGAGCAGCCAGTACAGGAAACACCTGGTCAGGTACGGGGTAGGAGAGGATGTGAATCCGTGTGTCTAAGGTGCTATTTAGCTGCGAAGAATTCAGGCTTCCAGTTCCAGTTCCATTGGTAGAATGGAAGTTGGGACTACACACTGACACAAGCCCGCAGTCCAGGTAACAGACACTCGGGCGAGATGCAAAAAACAAGACAAAAAACACAAAACTGAGGAGAGAGAGTGAGAGCGTGGAGAGGAAAGCCGAGGCCACTGACCCCAGGAACCACCTGTAGAGGAACAGACACAAGTAGAAGACATGCGAAAGAGTACAAGTGATGCTGTGTTTTGAACCTAAAACAATCATATCAGGTGACGTTGTGACAAAGGAGTAGAAACTCGTCTCAATTCGGGTGAGGTGATGTCTTAGGAATAGACAATGGTACAGTTAAGATCATTAAAAGTAGTTTTTGTTACATTCACTCTCATCAACACCTCGTGGGTACTTCTGACACTCAACATTGTAACTGGTACGGGAAGAACACAATACAACTCATTATCCATTACACGCTCAAGCTGCCACTAACTCCATCACTCACTAATTTCATCCTCATTAGCTGAATCTCTCCTTAGTTCCACTCCTCACTAACTATCACCTTTGCAACGTTCACTCACAACTCACCACCTTCTTACACCCCTCACCCTTCACCATCCTCACTCAACCCTCACCCCTCACTACTCATTCCCACCCCTCACCATCCTCACTCAACCTTCACCCCTCACTATCCTCACTAACCAGTAGTTCCGTCCTCCAACACAGTTGTTTAGCCACTTGCAATGGTGGTCAAACTGGGAGACACACTTGTTGCACATCCTACAATGCTTGGATTTGGGATCACTAGAGCAGAAAACAAGAACAACAACATGCACGGTACTACCACAACATGCACGGTACTACCACAACATGCACGGTACTACCACAACATGCACGGTACTACCACAACATGCA
>CAUJGJ010000258.1:3063600-3081100 GCA_963170055.1 Halisarca cf. caerulea | reverse complement strand
GTTGATGTGGATGTGATAAGGCGTGCTGCAACTACAGAAGGTGGTCTTTTAGACAAGCATACAAGATGTGCAGCATGGCATAAACTCTTAGGAATTAACATGTACAGAATGTCACAGTATACAGGTGTGTGTGTGTGTGTGTGTGTGTGTGTGTGTGTGTGTGTGTGTGTGTGTGTGTGTGTGTGTGTACAGGTGTGTGTGTGTGTGTGTGTGTGTGTACAGGTGTGTGTGTGGGGGGGGTGGATGTGGGTGTGGATGTGGTCTCATGTGCTGTTTATTTATATGTTTGTATTTGTTTGTCTTTGTTCATATATTTGCTTGTGTGTAGGTACAGTGTTAGAAATAAGGAGCAAGTGGTAGACGGACAAATGTCCTAGCATCATTATTTTGGGTCAGACAATTTCAGGTTTGCTCGGACATATTTTTGGAGAAGTACACAACGTACTACAGCAGATGTGCTATAGCAGATGTGCCACAGTAGATGTGCCACAGCAGATGTGCCACAGCAGATGTGCCACAGTAGATGTGCCACAGCAGATGTGCCACAGTAGATGTGCCACAGCAGATGTGCCACAGTAGATGTGCCACAGCAGATGTGCCACAGTAGATGTCCCACAGCAGATGTGCCACAGTAGATGTGCCACAGCAAATGTGCCACAGTAGATGTGCATCAACACATAATGAAAGCATACATTCTCAGTACAAATGACTTGGTAACATCACTGTGTGTGTGTATGAAATGAACATTAGGTAGTGCTCAGCAAAATGTCTGACCCAATTTTTTTGGGTCGGACAAAATGCCAAAATGGTCAGAGAATGTCTGAATGCTGACCATTATTTCTAACACTGTAGGTACGTATGTGTGTTTGGTTTGTGTGTTTCATATGCCAGTTTGCTGTATTACACGTTTGTATCGTTTACATGTTTGCTTGTGAGTGGTCATAATCATTAGAATGTATGTACACATGCATGTACACATGCATGCATACACACATCTGACATGCATGCATGCGTGTATACATATGTACACACATACATATATGTACATACATGGATACATGTGTACATACAATACCAATACATACATATGTATACATACACACCTATGCGTGTGTTTACATGATAATTTCCTTCTTATAAGGTCCTTCTCTGGCTGATCACAAGGAATATCGACAGGTGAAGATGGATGTGGACAGGTGTGTCAGAAGAATCCCGCCAAGTAAGTGGTTGTGTGTGCATTTACCTCTCTATTTGGGTCACATGATTCACTCAGAGTCACAGCATGTGTGAGACAAACCATACAGTGGACACCAGTCAACAAGCAATTGAACAAGCACATGCAATTGATTAAGATTACAAAGTTTTACTATATTGCCGCACACCTTGATCACACCTTCATGCCGCACACCTTCATGCCACACACCTTGATCACACCTTGATGCCACACACCTTCATGCCGCACACCTTGATCACACCTTCATGCCGCACACCTTGATGCCACACACCTTGATCACACCTTGCTGCCACACACCTTGATGCCGCACACCTTGATCACACCTTGCTGCCACACACCTTGATGCCACACACCTTGATGCCATCACATTTCATTATGTTACATTGCATTGAAGTATTGCACTTCATATTAACATCGTGTGATAATTTGAATTAGTTATGATTAATGTTATTATTTCCGCACTATGTTTGATATTAGCAATGCGGGACATAATATTATGTTAATGTACAATATATATTCATAATATTCATAATCAAGTTAATACATTAGATTAATACATTATAATAATGCATTAATGTAATATATTATTTCCAACTTGATTATTCACAGAAGCAGTATACTACCTATATACTATTGTCACTGCCTTTGATTGCATTGTACATAATTATTTGGAGGTGGGGGGGGGGGGAGGACTCAGGCCTATGGATCTGCATGATAAATGCTTGATATGTATCTGAAAATTTATTTGTTTATTTATTTATTTTCTGACATAGTTCTGATTCACAAGACCTGTTGAATACTGCACTGACTATAATTTATTGTCCTTTTTTAGCATTTACGAGTGACGAAGTTGCACAGACACAGGAACAGGCACTGCGCATCATCCTGAGACTTCTGCACGAAAACCCAGAAATCAACTACTACCAAGGTCTTCATGACATCGTTGTTACCTTTGTCATAGAAGTTGGAGAGAGGGCAGCGTATGAGATAATGAATGTTCTTGTACATCACCATATAAGGTGTGTGTGTGTGTGTGTGTGTGTGTGTGTGTGTGTGTGTGTGTGTGTGTGTGTGTGTGTGTGTGTGTGTGTGTGTGTGTGTGTGTGTGTGTGTGTGTGTGTGTGTGTGTGCACCTGTGCCTGTATGTGTGTACTCGGGTGTTTTGGATAGAGAGGTTGCTGCCAGGTTGTCATGCAGAAGTCTCTGAACAGATGGTTTGGCACCTGTCCTACGGCTGCATAGGGCAGGTACCTTTGTGCACGTTTGACTCACAGATGACCCGCCTTTAGGCCTAGTTTATACCAGAGCTTTAATCTGATTGCAAATCAATCCCTTGCGATAATAACCACATGAAAATGTTCTTGTTGGTTGTAGAGATTTCATGGATACAGACATGGAGAGAACCAAACACCTTATTTCCTTCTTACCAGCTCTTCTTTCTTTATTGGATGTGGAGTTGGAGAATTTCATCTCTAGGTGTGTGTGTGTGTGTGTGTGTGTGTGTGTGTGTGTGTGTGTGTGTGTGTGTGTGTGTGTGTGTGTGTGTAGGTGTGTGTGTGTGGGTGTCACATCTATTTTAATCCCTGTAAAATCTTATATATTTCTATGTTGTCAATTAATTTAAAAATAAAACTATGAATTCCAATACTATCCAGTACTTGTATAGATTAAATAGCAGACCATGTGAAGTTAAAAGTATGAAAACATTGTCTACATCAACAATAATTACCCCCATATGTGGTATGTTTTTGTGTATTGTGTTCTGTGAGCGTACTTGTTATGTTTGTTTCATGTCTACAGGTCGAACTGCAACTATTACTTTACTCTGAGTTGGTTGATCACATGGTTCGGCCACGAAGTGGACAGTCATTCTACTGTTGTGAGATTGGCAGATCTGTTTCTGTCTAATCACCCACTGACACCACTTTATGTATCCGCTGCTGTGAGTTGTGTGTGTGTGTAACTTAGTAGTTGGGTCTGAGAAAACACACATTGCGCGCGCGCGCACACACACACACACACACACACACACACACACACACACACACACACACACACACACATGCACACACACACACACACACACACACACACACACACACACACACACACACACACACACACACACACACACACACACACACACACACACACACCAACAGCACCATTGGTTCATTGCCCCCTCCTACACTTCTCCAATTTCCTTGCGTATGTTGCAGATCATTCTCAGCCGTCGAACGGAGATCCTGTCCGTTGACTGTGAGATGAGCGAAGTACATGGTTTACTCGCTCACATACCAAGTGAGCTTGACTGGGAGGCAGTCATCACACACGCATTGCAACTGTTGAAAACTCACCCACCGAAAAAGGTGTCTTCAAGAAAAAGGCTGTCATACAAACAGAGGTAATCTGGTGTGTATTTGCCCAATATGTTAGTACCTTTGTGTGTGCACACTGACATAATATTACAGTAAAATTTCGTTAATCCACAAATTACTCATAAGCCATCATTTCAGTACTTTAATTTGGTTATTGCAATATACAAAGAAATTTAAAGAAATGTCCAGTAGAAATGAAAATTGACTATAATTATGTACATATCTATAGCATTGCCTGGACCTTCTACTCCTGCCTTGCCCACCTCCTACCAGCCAAGCGTCAGACTAGATATGCCACAACTAATGCTTTAATTCGATATGAGATCAGCTTCTCCTTGATGAGGGCAGCAATTATGTGTATAAGAGGAGCTAGGTCAAGTGCTAACCATGCAAGTAGAGCCTGTGACAACATTGATCTTGCTGTCACAGAAGGACACCTCACGTATTGACACGCAGATTGATCTCATTATAGCAGTCATGCGTGCTTTGTTTGTTTGTTCTTTTTCTTTTAACCCCGTTTAATTTTAAATCTGTTATTAGGTTACTCATTGTTACATATGTTTATTATGTTACTCTTGTTTGATTTAAAAAAAATTCTTTTTCTTATCAGTGGGAAAAAAAACATATCTATATAGCAGACTCTTCCTCCATTTTTTATAATGTAATGCTATTGGTCCTAGTAACATCATTACATGGAGGGAAGGGTCAGGTGTGCCGGACAACACTACTGCTAATGTAACCTACATACGGAACATGCGTAGGCTGCTGACAATGCCAGGAAAATGCACTATTAAATTACATGTATTCGTGTATATTGTACGCTATTTACTGTACTGTGGGTCGTGTGGAACTACTCACGTGCAAGATGATTTCATTAGCTGTTAGCTCTTGTATGCCAGTAGTCTACAATGAACCAATTGTTTCTCACTGCGCAGCACTGTGTTCAACTGCCATGACAAGATACTAGCTAGGACAGCCCGTCAGCTCCCAGATCACATGCTGAAGGTAAACCCGTACGCTGATGAGACCTCCCTGCTGGTTGTACCGTGGAAAGTTCGAACTGCCGTCAAGGTGCTGTTTGTTCTCAGTCCAATTCTTGTTGGAGTGCTGGTGTGGTGGATGAGGAGCGGATTCTCCTGGTTCTGGTAGCACACATACGTATATGGACCAAATGTATGCACACACACACACACACACACACACACACACACACACACACACACACACACACCTTGAACTGAAGTCGATCCATTGGTATTTTTCATTGCCAATGTGCAAACATATCTTCAATATCTTAGTCTATTTATTATTTTAAGTTTTCATTTCAATTTTACCAATTATGTGAGTGCACATAACATTACAATTATAGCAAAATTGATTGAAAAAAAATCGCGTACAAAATGATATTTCATATATACCATACACCAATTTAATCACATCCAAATAGTTTGGAGATGAAAACATTCAAGGGGCCAAAGGGAAAGAGTGAAATTGACATACAGGAAAGTGTGCATGTGACAACCATATGACAAGCATGTGACAAACATGTAATGAGTGTGATCAACATTCTGTAGCAGATAGAATGCAATGGGATGCTATATACAGCACAGAAAACAGAAGTATGCACAGTTCCTTCATCTACGTACACATGCATGGCTACGTCTTCACATCTAAGCACAACAGTTCACACAACACAACACAATGGGTGTTTGACTATAGCTGTTGCATTCTGTCGATCTCCTTTAGAGCCCACTTTTCATTCTCAATGCTAGCAAGAATTTGGGCATAGGAGGCAGCCAAACGTACAAAATCGTCTCCCATGCACTGGTATGATCTCAGGAGACCGGTTGACTTTGCAAGCTGCTTGGAGAGGCTGTTGTCCATCACACTCAGCTCTTTGTGGACTGCTTGAAGTGCGGCATTGTTTTCCTTAGTGTAGGCGTCAATGAGGACTTGATTGTGAAGGACACTGCACAAAGAGTGACAGACACGCCACATGAATGACTCAGACTGTCTGCCCTCCCACTGCATCAGCACAAGTCACTGTAACTCGAGCTCATCCATGAAAGGTGCCACCATTGTGTACGCCCATAAAGACAGTAGCTACTGAGGACTATGCCCTAGTGAGATGTGATTAAATTCAGCCCCTAGTGTGAGGTCAGATTTCAGAAATCCCCACAATCTGGCACATTGCGGTGGTGAAAATTCATGGTATTCTATTATAAACATGTGGAAATAAAGTGATTAAATTACAGACAAGATTTGAAGGGTACAATGTACACAAAACTGGAATCAAATGGATCAAATTGATAACAAGAATTGCTACAGACATTCTTAATTAGGGTGTGCCCAACAGTGTCTGGCACTACCCCATGTATAGCAGGTACAGATCTTCAAACACACACACACACACACACACACACACACACACACACACACACACACACACACGCACACACACACACACACACACACACAGCAGGAGAGAGGGGTGTGTGGCACACCAGGTGGGAGGGGGAGAGGGAGAGGATGGGAAGATAGAATTGAGAATATCAAAAACCATTTGATAACCACAAAAATATGCAGTTGCTTAGCTAGCTCAATGGGACCCTTATACTCCCCTGTCTCCCATGACTATCTCGTGAACACAAGAAAGGGTACACAGAAATCTAAATTCCTCATCTCAAGAAGTGAATGCAGGAGATATGAGCATGTGTACTGGCTCAAGGCTAGGTGTGTCCGCACTCAAACTCTGTTACAGTACAGACACTTGGACTATGTATGGATCCAAACACTGGAAGTATGCCAGTATGTAACAATGTGATGGATACAATGTGCAATGAACGCACATGGAAAGACGTGGCCTTTGTCAAATGCTGCTATGGAACACTATACAAAAGGGACATTTAAGTGTGCTAGATATAAGAAAATATTCAATGCTCAAATCACCTCATACGTATCTTAGGGGAGACATAAATATTTGCACTCCAATATATCACAATGTCGGCCATCTTATACTATTGCATAACCACTAGGTCACATACGTATGTTAGCGGATTAAAACATTTGTCAAGGAAGCCCACTGGTAAAATCCCCAAATATGGTTGGCTGTGAAAACTTGCCCATATATGGTATGTACAAGCTGACATACAGCCAAAGTGTACATGGGTAGGCGTGTTGTGCTGACCTGATCTTCAGGGATAGAGCATGGTACCTGGCCCTCATGAGCTCCACTGCAGTCCTGTTGTATTGTGAGTGGTTTCCAGTGCGACACTCCACCACAAGATCCTCCAAGAGAGACAGAGCGTGCGAAAGTTCCTTCAAACAGTGGAGACGATGACAAAATAAGTTGCAGAACACATCCACATCCACATGACTGCCATGCAATATATCCCAAATGACAAACAATAAATTCACACCAGTCACAGGATACGCAATATATCCCAAATGACAAACAATAAATTCACACCAGTCACAGGATACCGTAGAGCGGGAAATTTTCGCGAGGTAATATTTTCGCTATATTCGCGAAACTTTAACTGCGAAAATTTCGCCAGATGCGCACAAAAGTCGGGAAAACAGTGTGCTGTAACAAGATTCTCTAAGGAATGGAGCGTTAAACTCAGCGAAAAGCATGCTCCGAACTTGAAATGGTCTAGAAATGGACGGAATGCAATGCCCACGCTCCTTCTAATACGTCTTCCTCTGCTGCCTCATGCTACCAAAGGCACGAAATGGAGAAGAGAAGAAAATACGAAAGAACAGTGATAGATGTGGAGCACGGTACCTTCTCACCATTTGTGATGTCCACTAGTGGGGGAATGGGCCCTTCTGCCACTGTAGTACTCAGGAGGTTAGCTGGTTTATTGGCAGAGAAGACTGATACCCCCTACTCGAAGATTGTGAATGTAATCAGATGTCGTCTAACTTTCTCATTGTTGGATTCTGCAATCATGTGCATAAGAGGTGCCAGATCATCCAGAAGAAGATCAGCCTCTTCGATTTGCCAAGACACTCCTGAACTGATCTCAGGAGTAATCAACTAAGCGTTGACAATTCACTACTTTAACTTGAACACTCTGATCATCTTTATTTCCTAACCTCATGTATGCTTCAGATTGTGTTTTGATTAATATGGTACAGAAATGGACGGAAACGACTTGTAAACGTAAAAAAAACGCAAATACAAATCTTCATATCGCGAAAATATAACTCGCGAAAATTATATTTTACTTCGATTCGCGAAAATTTATGCCGCGAAAATTTCCCGCTCTACGGTACGTACATCCATGTGAACAGACAATACATCCACAAAACAGTCAGACAATGCATCCATACCATATACAGTCTGCCAGTCAGACACCCACACCACAGCACCAGCTGGCACCACCATGCTGGTATACTTACACAATACAGCTGGCACACCTACACAATACAGCTGGCACACCTACATGATACAGCTGGTATACTTACACAATACAGCTGACACACCTACACAACACAGCTGGCAGTCTCATTCCCAGCCCCACTTTTGCCCGCCATTTTTTTCTCCGCCTAATACACCCAATACACCTGACACACCTACTTGACACAGAGCTGATACACCTCCATAACACAGCCAACTGACACATCTACATAAAGCAGCCTGGTGGCACCATGTGACACCTACCCACCACTTGAAATAGCTAACACACTTACACAACATACTCAACTGATTCATCCAGAGTGACACATGCAATATTGACAGCGGGAACAAGTACACCATACAATCAGCTGGAACACCCACTTACAGTAAACAGCCAAAGCAGTCACTATTCACAACCACAACACCAGCAAAACACATACCCACACTCACAGAAACATGACCATTATGTAGCTTACATCAGTCATACAAACACCCTATACCTTCTACAACTGAGGATAACCCTATTCAGAGGGAAACCTAGAACTTAAACTTGATTCATAGGCTAAACCCTGTGGATGCTGTCTGTTGGTGGGTAAAGGAGAGCAGCTGTTCACCAATGGAGAGTAGCTGTAGACATAGTCTAGCAAGCCAGACTATCCTGCACCTAATATGTACACAATATGTTTGTACCTTGACATATTCATGGCTGGAGATCCTGTTCTTAGCAACCAAAGTCTCTAACTCTTTGTCCAGTAAAGAGTGGGATAAAATGTCCTCCTGGATACACTGCGCAAGCTGTGTAGCTTTGGCTTTGAGCAATTTATCTCCTCCTTTGTGCTGTAACCCACCATCCCTCTGTACTGCAAGGAACTTACAGTGCTGCTGAAGATGGTTTTCCACTCTAGGAAGAACAAGAGCTCTGACCAGCTCCTCCTGTAAAAGAAATACAGCTGCAGCTAAACATATACTGGTTTTCTAACCATGTTAGCCGTTTACCGATATCTCCCTCTTCCGAGTTAGTACATCTAGCTTGTCCATGTGGGAAGCAGATAAACCCAGGACTGCTTGCGTAGGGGTGAGGCGGAGTCCTTGTACACATTCTGACAACATCAGAGTCTTCTGAACTTGGGCAAAAACACACTGAAATCTACCCTCTTCAGCCTCCTGTGACGTTACTTCAACCAAAGCATCATGAAGTGCCTTTTTGCACAAGTAGCTTACTTTAATAACTTTAAATTGTTTATGTTTCTACAGAAAACCATAATGAAAACATGAAAATGGTACTTCTTACGTATACACGGACAGATACGAGAGGTAGATGATTGCATGCGAAGTTATAGGGAATTGTTAGCTGTTTAAATCATGCAGTAAATTACAGCAATGTCTAACTAAAGTAGGATTCATACCTTTTCTAACCGTCTGGAGAAATCTATTGGGTTTCTATCTTCATCAAAGTGTTCTTTTAGACGTGAAAGGAGGCTGTTGTAAAGTGGAAATTTTCCAACTTCAGCGCTAGCATTTGCAGAAAATTCCTCCGCCATTTTACCCGCCAGAAAGTCACATTCCTATTTTCTTTTCAGAGCGAGAACAGACCACACAGAGTTGAACAATTGCACTTATTAATAATATTTTTACATCGCAAATTGCAAATCACGTGCAAAAAAGATATATATTATATACTATGTACAGTATATTAACTATACTGAAAATGTCATAAATAAAGTGAATAGTTCAAGCCAAGCATCTAGCATGCACATCACACACGTGCCAAAACAGACTAGCTAAGTCTTCCGTGCCCACTGGAGATCGTCGACGCGCGGTTTCAGTCCTGTGACTTTTTCGATAATCCACTCCAAACCAGTCCAAAATCCCATGAGCTCTAAAGGATAATTGCACCATCCAGTGGTGATGCAGAAGTATGTCTCGTGCGGAGCAACATGGTGGATTCTGTGATGCTTCTTTGGGAGGATGATGTGCGTTTTCTGTAGCCACTCTACCCACTTTGGATTACCGGAGTATGAGTGAGACCACTTGTGAATTTGGTTTGTGAACGTAATAAAGAATCCAAGTGCGTACAGGTAGCAGTACAGGCTGTAGTGGTCCTGGATGTGGCCCTCGTGTTTTGTCAGGAACAAGCAGAGGCAAATTACTAGTCCTGGGAGAGTACACATGCAGTTGTCTCCGTTGGCTTCAATGAAGTCATGTCGCGTGATGGCAATGGGATCAATGTGATGCTCCCTAAAAGGACGGATAAACGCCTGCATGGAGAAACAAGAGCAAAAACAAGCTAGGTTTGGTGCTACAGGTGTGATAAAGGAACTACCACATGCGTACATTCGTTCGTTTCTTTACGTGCTAAAAGTAACAGGTAAGAAAAGAGTCACAAATCCCCAACACCCTCCATTGCCTCAATACAATCTCAGCAATAAAGATGTATATCCCTCACTCACCATATACCACAGTAGGCTCCGCCGCACAGCAGTCGAGTGGTAGGCTCAACAACAGCACATGCATCAGACCTTCCAGCATTTTACAGGAACTTCTTGGTCACATCCTAAGCCTCGTCCTCCCAGCCACAGCCCTAACTTCATTCTCCCAGGCATTTCCACAATTCCATCCTCTTAAACTACACCCTCCACTCCACCCTTCCTGCCACACCCACAACTCCGCCCTCCAGTTTAATCCTCTTTCTGGCCACAGCCTCAACCCCATGCTGGCCCTACCCTCAAGAGACTACGTTGACTATGATACCCGATGTCACCCAATAAAAGTTAAGAGGAGAAGTGATACTCTAGAAGGGGTACAACAGCAGCACACCCACATTCTCAGAACTACAGTACACACATTCCCTTCACAGACGTAGCTGGTACAGTCCGGGAAATCCTCGAGTCCCACCATTCAGGTGTGTTATTTTCATCACAGTAGTGAATAGGATTCTGGCCAGAGTGCACATGCATATACCAAACATCTGTCCTCTAAACACACTAGGGTGTGTACAGAACAAAGTAAGTCAAAGGAAAGTTGCCACAGAATATGGTGACTCTCTTCAAACACTGCCTGTAGAACCAACCAAAGTTGAAACTTTTGCCTAGTTGGCGGTAGGTTTGGGAATGGAGGATTTCATAAAAATGTACTTTAATCTACATGGGCAGGTGGAGTAGGTAAAACACATACCTACGAAAAGTGAATTGTGAGAATTCTTGTGAGAAAAACCATAGACACTGTGATAAAACTGTACAAAGGCACACACCTACCTAAGACAACCCTTAGGCTGGGATAATATACATACACATACATGCTGTGCAAAGCATAGACAGATATGTACATGAGCTGGGCAGTGTATGTACATGAGCTGGGCAGTGTATGTACATGAGCTGGGCAGTGTATGTGTTATTGTTCCAGCCTCACAGAAACCCTCCATGGACAATACATTTAAGTGGATCTTGAAATATTGAAAATAACACTCTAAAAGAAGTGATCCGAACATTTCCTGAAGGCTAGGAGGCCAGCTCACACACTAAAATCAAACCAGAAGAGGATTGTGCGTGCTGCAAGAATCATAAAAGGTCACACACTCAGCACAAAATTAATGAAGTGATAGTAAAGCGATGGGATTTAATTGTATTCATGGTCATGAGGAGGTGAGCTATAATAAAATTCATACGTTCAATGAGGGGTATGCCAACACATAATATCAATTAGTACAGTCAAGATGTACTCTTGGTTCAGTACAAGGCACTCAACCACAACTGAGATCTAAGGTGGTAACCACAACTGAAAGACTGTACAATAAAGGTGTACACACACTGGGCCAACATAGAATGAAACAACATGAAAAGGACTCAACAACCTGTGCCAGTCAGCTACACATTTTACTCATTGTGTTGATGGCTGGCGTACACAGGCTCGGTGTATGGTGTCTTTACCTTTCCCAAAATGGGTAACGAGACACTTCCATAGCTGTCCGCCCCCCAGTGAACCAGGCCTGACACAAAGTCCGCTGAAAAGATACCCAAAACTACCAGAGAAAAGAACAAGACAACACGAGCATAATCCTCAGAGAACAACATTGTTAGTAAAAACACCATTAGGGATACTGAAAACATTACAGAAAGTTTTACTTATCAGAGTGAATGCGCAAGCACACATCACCATAAATGTCACAACGCTATACATATGTGGATAGCTGGCATGTCATTTCCCAAGGCATTTGAGTACAGCAAAGCCCTCTTCTGCTAACAAGTTGAAGACACACAGTTTCAGAACAGTGGTTACGTTATACCTCATACAAGGTATAAAATGGCAATGCATCAATAACAGATGGTCACTTTTCTTTGAAGTCTCATTAGGTCATTCATAATCCTACAAGTGTTAAACACACACACACACACACACAGGGAGATCAATGGAGTAATCTAATAACATAGAGATGGGATGTACGTTGTCAATATGGATGACTGAAAATCAATGCCATAATTGCATTGCAAACCTCAAAACCTCAGCAATACAGATCACCACCACCGGATACAGAGCAAAATGACAGAAAATACCTATCTGTTCAGGAAAAGCGCAGCAAAGCAACAATATTGCCTATGTATTGGCATGCTATCATCTTCAAATGTACAAATGCATATATGTATGTATGGCATGCATATTATGTACATATGCATTAACATGAAGCATACATATGCATGAGGCTAACAAGGGGAGTGGTGCGAGGACTGTCTTCCAATGACCTTTTCCTTTACCACAGACAAACACGCAAACACTTATCATGAATAAAATATTGTATAGAAGTCAAACTCTTGAAAGCCACAGAGTACTCACTTGTACCACTGATTAACGAAGTTATATTTCGCCATTCGAAGCTTCTGCCTAGAAACCACAGCGTACAAAGGTTTAGTATCAAAGAAGATAGAACGCATGAGACTTCCCATATTCGTTTTCCTGAAAAGAAACAAGCTAAAGCAGTAAAATGTGCTTAAAGACAATAAATCTAGACATCATATGCGGAATACAACCTTTCGTATATCCACTAGCCAATTCCTTCGCACTGGGATGATTCTTCCCGCCTAACGTAAGTTTGGCAGCAGCTTCTTGGTGAATTCGATCGAATTCTTCTGCCCTCTGCTGGTCCCCTTTCGTTAACGCACCCTCCATAACTCCACCAGTTTTCTCAAAGAAGAATATCCGCGCATGTGGGTGCGACCATAGACTCTATGGTGCGACTACCAACACGATGCTTGAACCTAATAAAGGTCTTGTTACAAATAGACAAGTACTGACCGCGTGACGCCAGGCACACACTCGTTCCCAGTGACGACATTGCCGCCAATGCGGCGCTAATTTCTATACATTAGCGCTTTTCTGAAATGCGGGGCCGCAGATTGTGGTTTGCTTCTTTGCTGGGCTATTTTGTCAGAACAAGGAAACCTATTGCTTCTAATGTTTTCACTAGATGTTCTGCTATCTCGTTGTACCAAAGCGTTTTCCCTAGTTCCCCATATGCTCTTATCCCAGCAAGAGGATATGCGAAAAAGAAGAAAGGTATGAATATTATGTTCTTACCTAATTCCCATCAACTAAATACTCAATGTGGTGTGTTAGAAATGCAACGAGAAACTTCAAATATTACACAATATGCATTACATGCTGAACCAATTTGTTGACTGTGTTCACAATGATGTCATAGGGAAGTCCCCTTCTCTGTCACTGAGCAGTGATGTGGTAGACCTCCATGAGCTACAGCAGAGCATGGAGAAGGCAATTAGTGCATTACAGTGGGAGTATGCACACAGTGTGGTATCGCGTATGTCTCCGTCAGTCCTGGACCCCCTCCAAGTGGAGTTCAACAACAAGCGTCTACCATTGAAGGAACTTGGACAGATCTCAATGCCAAATGCTCAAACCATTATCGTTAATTTGTCATCGCAACCTCAGGTGAACTGCTCATGTATCTTGGTAGTATTGTAGAAATGAGAAAGTTTTAAAGGGCGTTTATTCAAATGTTCTGGTAGATTTACTGTCTGTTTTGTCACGTGTGTCACATGCATGGCTGTCTGTTTACACACTGTGTGTTCAATAGAGTTTGTCACGTAAATCCAGATGTACGTTTTGCACTTGTCATGCTTTTATGATAACTTGTAGGCTACGGCTTCTGTTGTCAAGGCGATACAGGAAACAGACAGGGGACTAAACCCATTGGTCGAAGGCTCTGTAGTTCGAATTCCTATTCCAAAGTGAGCAATGAGGAAATTACATACAGTACCTCCTGTACATCCCCTTATGTTTAAACTTACATTAGTTGTCAGATTATGGCTTCCATATTGTATGCAGCTGCTTCAGTTTCAGTCTAAACTTGGGAATGTGGGTACTAGAGCACTGTTAAATGTCATTACATTTTTACTCAAATCACTCAGCCAGACGATTCTCTTTTTTGCACTGTGTGCTGGTATCGTAGAAATCATAGCCTCTTGGCGGACGTATGTATCACTGCCTCATTTGAGTTAGAAAGAGGCATAGAAACATCTTGTGCCATGATTAAGGCAGTATTCATGGCATTGTGATTGTCACAATTCCAAGGCTTACAAGAAGTTTGACTAATATTGGAAGAAATTTAACAGGTAGCACCATTATTGAGAAGTAGCCCAGTCCTAATTAGCATTCGTCACCTGTATGAGTGTCATGGGACCACTGTATGAGTGTCATGTAACTGCCGTATGAGTGTCATGTGACCGCCGTATGAGTGTCATGTGACTGCTGTATTGTGATTTGTGCTGCATACTAATATGGCATGGATGACATGTCTTGTGTATGTAATCTACTTAGAATTTCCAAAGAAGTAAGAGAAAAATTGGTAAAAGTGGCCAAAGCACATTCTGAGAAAACAAAGATTAGCATTAGAAAGGTTTTACAAAAAGGTGTCAGTGAGGCCCGTAAAATGAAAGGACAAGTTTCTGAAGATGACATAAGACTTACTGAGAAACAGGTTTGTACAGTACAGACTACGGTAGTACTTTAACTGTTCTATTTTCAATGTTGACTTATGTGTACTCCTTTAGATACAAGAACTGACCAATCAACACATTAAAACAGTTGATACTATTCTTCAAGCGAAGACTAAGGAATTACTTGGGTCGTAGCGAAATTTATGTGTTCGAATATTATTTTGCAATATGACGCGTTTTCATGACGTCATTGATGAAGAACCATAATGGCGGGAATCCCCTCTAAGCAATATGGCGCTACGATGTGGAGATGATTTAGCTGATAAAGTGCGGAAATCCAAAGTATTAGTAGTTGGAGCTGGTGGCATAGGATGTGAATTATTGAAAAATTTAGTCTTAACAGGATTCAACGATATTTATGTGGTAATTGCCAATTGTCTTAAAGTTTTGTTACACACTTGTACATGGATGTACAATGTATTCACAAGGCGCTTGTTCTGTGTTTAGATCGACCTAGACACCATAGATGTGAGTAATTTGAATAGACAGTTTTTATTTCAAAAGAAGCACGTTGGCAGATCAAAATCGGAGGTAAGAATGAGCAGAGCTACCCACATTTCGGCAAAAGCTTAAATAATGTTCTATTTTACCAGTTGGTCCTATCAGCCAACCTTTATTCATTACAAATCTGTCCTTCAGGTGGCAAAAGAAAGTGCCCTCCTGTTCAATCCCTCTGTTAACATTACTTCGTATCATGATTCAATATTCAATCCTGAATACAATGTGTCGTTCTTCAAGCAGTTTGATGTGGTGATGAACGCTTTGGACAATAAAGGTACACGCACTACATGTGTGTTTTCACTCATCAGTGCAAAGTCATCAGGTCCACTGTATCGTAAATTTTGAAATGTGTGCCTTGATTCAGTACTGTGTGTCGTGGTGTCTGAAATATGCACTGCGTTTGTGTGTGCTTGGTCCTGTCTCTGGCACTGAAGCAGTACACTCAGGACTCGTGTACTGGAGGCTGGGGAGGATGCTATTGTGTTTGTATTCAACACATCTTAAGGCCTGTTTAGAAGGAGAGGGAAAGGATGGTTTTTGCTGTCCCTTATCCCCCCTCCCATCCTGGGATAGAACGTATACTCTGAAAGGTATACCCTACAGACCAAGTGGAGGTACCTCTAATATTTCATATTACAATACTCCATTATCCAAAAAGTGATGTATGGTATTGTGTACATATGTGCATACAGAGGTAATTAAAGTTGCATTTGTCTATCCAGTATGCCTTCTCTCTGTGCATTTGCTGTGCGGGTCACATTTGCTTGTCGTCGGAAACAGAATATTGATTCGTGACTCTTTTTATCCCTTCAGCTGCTCGTAATCATGTCAATCGTTTGTGTCTGGCAGCTGACGTTCCATTGGTGGAAAGTGGGACGGCTGGTTACCTGGGACAGGTCACAGTAATAAAGAAGGTCCGAATGTGTGCGTATTTATGTACTTGTGTGTGTGTGTGCATTTATATGTATGTGTGTATATTTGTTTGCTTGTGTATATTCGTTTGTTTATTTAGGTGTGTGTCCATGTTAGCTACATTTACCACGACTTATTCTTTTGATTATAATTGCCTTTGATGTAATTAGTATAAGTAATTATTTCATTGAATAGTGCCATTGGCTCTGATTGCTAATTGACCTGCACTGCGATTCCAGTCATATCTTAAGGGGTTGATATAATTCATTTTGCCTGTCTTATCTATTAGCAGTTCTACTGTGGCAATTCTGTAGGATTGGGAAGTTATTCTGTATTTTTAATTATGCTATTATGGTATTTTAAAGAGAATCACATAAATATGAATCACACTATGTTTCATGTCTGATACCACACAATACTGGATGCAAGAAATCCACAAAATTAAAAATTACATAGTGTCTGTGGTGGTCAAATCGCATACTTTTTACTTTGCATAACATACCAATCCTATGGCAGTCTCATGTTGGCTGTCTGTTTTGTAAAGGGCCTTTCCGAGTGCTACGAGTGTCAGCCAAAGCCGGCTGCTAAGACCTATCCAGGATGCACCATCCGCAACACACCCTCGGAGCCGATCCACTGCATTGTCTGGGCAAAGCATTTGTTCAAGTAGGTCACACCCAAGGCTGTAATCTTGTCCTCTTCCACCCTCAGTTGCACACTGTGATTAAAGGCTCTCTTTGTAGTCAGCTGTATGTTATGTCTGTGACAGAGACGTGTGTTGTCCTGGGTCCAACAAACTAGCACTTCAATGTACACATGCGGTCACATGTCTCATTTATCTATGAGGCCATGCTCCGTGTACAGTACTTATGCGGCCCTACTCCACATGTACATGTACAGTACTCGTGTGGCCCTACTCCTCATGTACATGTACAGTACTCATGCGGCCCTACTCCACATGTACATGTACAGTACTCATGTGGCCCTACTCCACATGTACATGTACAGTACTCATGCGGCCCTACTCCACATGTACATGTACAGTACTCATGCGGCCCTACTC
>CAUJGJ010000258.1:3056100-3058600 GCA_963170055.1 Halisarca cf. caerulea | reverse complement strand
CTACAGCAGAAATACAGTGCTGATGACCTCGAGCTTCGCCCTCGGTCAATCAGCACTGTATTTCCGAAGCCTGAGGTCATCAGCACTGTATTTCTGCTGTAGCACACCTGGACAGGATATAACTAATACATACATTATATACGAATGCGCCATTCCTCTTGTGTAATCACGACTATTCAATCACCACTAGTACTGAACTTCCTCACACAGCATGCTCTACTTGTTGGTCACTTATGACTACAAAGTGAATGGTGCTGACTGTATGATTGTGAAAGCAGGAATTTAGAAAGTGTGGCAGGTTATTCATGATATGTGCCTGTGTAGCCATAAAACAAACTTTTATCCAGGATTGATGGTGGAGTAATCAAAAAAATCCACCACGTGTTGAGGACACGAGTCCATTTCCTCAGTGGCGAATGGAGTGTAGTCCTCAGTTGACATCATAATGTGATTTTCTCCTGCCCATTGGGTCCATCATGATGGCATGTCCTGTGTTTGAGAGTATGGACTTTCCGACCAGATCTCTGTGTTTGAGAGTGTGGGCTTTCTGACCAGATCTCTGTGTTTGAGAGTATGGACTTTCCGACCAGATCTCTGTGTTTGAGAGTGTGGGCTTTCTGACCAGATCTCTGTGTTCGAGAGTATGGACTTTCCGACCAGATCTCTGTGTTTGAGAGTGTGGGCTTTCTGACCAGATCTCTATGTGTTTGAGAGTGTGGACTTTCTGACCAGATCTCTATGTGATATAGTGTTGCTATGGGAGGTGAAGAAATCGTGAAGTGAATGCTAAGTGTTTTGTAATTGTTACTGATACATGATCACCAAGGACATGTAGTTGCCATGGATATGTGCTGAAGAGAGATCATTGCTGGTCACAAGACAAATTTTCTCAAATTTTTTTGTGACCAGAAATTGTGTCTACTCAGCATCATCGTTCTTGAAGCGTTGATTTTTGGTTCCTCGTTCATATCAGCACTGTTGTTATAGTTACCTCCTGGTGAAAAAATAACTATTTATATTTTATAGTTCTGTGCCTTTATACTGTAGGGTAAGACCGGGTGATTCGTAGCACTGGGGTGGGTTATCAGCAACTTGTGTTTGTAGTTTTGCAGTGGTTGTGTGTCTTGTGTATTTCACCGCACTTAACACCATTCACAAAGACAACACTGGTGATATTTGCTATGTTTAGCTTGCAAGTGGCACTGTTTTCATTGACCATTCCATGCAAGCTATATTATGCTATATCTCAGGGCATGATCACATTTCAAAGGTGCGTGTGTGTACATTATATTTTTCAGCTCTGAAGGTCTTGAGGATGGAGCTGAGTTTGAGGTTGTAGGGGAAGCACCACCTCATGCCCCAGAAGTAGACAGAGAACCAGAGAGCATTGAGCTTGTCCAAGGAAGAAAACGAAGAGCAATTGAAGAGAGAGAGGAAAGGGAACCGAAGAGGATGAAGGAAAATAGTGCTGGTGCCGAGGATGCCCACAACGAGGAAGATGTGATGTTTGTTTACTAGCCACTACGATAACTGTTAGAGCGGTATTTATCATGTGTCTTGAGTTCTGTTGCTTTCCATTGTGTTTGCATTGCGCAATCAGTCCCCCAAAATGTCGGCAACAAAATGGCGCAATTGGAACGAAACTGAACCGAAAGAAGCAGTTTATCTGCAGAATGGAAGAACGAAGCAGCAATTGCGACCGCCAGTGACCGTAATGGCAGGTCGGGGACGGAAAGACTTGGATGTTTCGACTATTCGCCTTCCAGAAGCTGCTTTGCCTTCGGCTACAGTTTCGAACGTCGGTGTTGGCTTTGGAAGAGGGAAAAGTTTTGCTTCGACGGACGAGAGCGTATTTTCTTCGACTGTCGGTGACCCAAAGAATGCATACAGTGGCACCGGAGAAGTGGGTTGATATGTAACAGAGCTACTATTCACCTCCTTGTTACAAGGCTTGTATGAGAAGGGCTGATCGAATGGGTAGAGACCTAATTTAAAACAGAAACACTGTCAGCATGCAGTGAAGCATACATGTACATGCATGCTGGCTATGTGTTTTGGCCCTTTTGCAGTAGTATAGTTCAACTGTAGCGGAAGGTTGACTCATAGGATGTCTATGGTTCGAGTTAACTTGTAGGGCCTACTATAATACAAGCTGAGTGCAGGCCATCAAACCAGCTGCATGTCATGATGATGAGTGTAGGCTGTCAAACCAGCTGCATGTCATGATGATGAGTGTAGGCCATCAAGCCAGCTGCATGTCATGATGCTGAGTGCAGGCTGTCAAACCAGCTGCATGTCATGATGCCAAGTGCAGGCTGTCAAGCCAGCTGCATGTCATGATGCTGATATCCAGTCGATCTTGTCTTGTCCATAAATGGTTTGTTTGGACGTTGCTGATCCTCTCCTACTACATATTCCATGACGGAATTCCTTGGGCGTTCCAACCAATAGAATGCCATCATATAACGTGGAGGAAAGAGTCTGCAGCATAGCAGTGCTA
>CAUJGJ010000258.1:3026100-3033600 GCA_963170055.1 Halisarca cf. caerulea | reverse complement strand
ACTCCAATGTAAATCTGTTAGCGACCCCTTCAAAATTAACCGATATATACTACAGACACAGTCAATCACCCTTGATACTGGAGTAATGATTGACAGCAGCACACACTCCATGCATGGACACCACAGTACACACTCCATACGTTGATATCACAGCACACACCCCACCAATTTCAGCAGATTCAGATGAAGGCAGTACTAGGACACAAACCTCACGAAATGGTCAGAGTCCAACTCACAGCTGGGATGGGTGGTGCTCCACAGTCAAAGCCTACTGCAACACTACTATTCACTACTACAGTGTTGTCTGGAATGAATCCAAATCCGAAAGATGTCTCATTGACGTAACTGCCATCAACGACTAGGAAGGTTGGCTGTACATTGCTTTGGAACATGAGAGCTCCTGAGGCTCTAGCTACGGAGAAGGTGGCCTGGCAGGAAAGGGAGGGAAGATTACAGCAAACATCCCCAAAATATGTAAGATAAAGTTGAAGAATGAAATAGCAATGTTATAAGTTACTGTACCACTGCAGCCTAGTTTTGCTATACCGTATGTGCAAGCCCTCACATGTGTGCCATCAGGGTGCAAGCCCTCACATGTGTGCCATCAGGGTGCAAGCCCTCACATGTGTGCCATCAGGGTGCAAGCCCTCACATGTGTGCCATCAGGGTGCAAACCCTCACATGTGTGCCATCAGGGTGCAAGCCCTCACATGTGTGCCATCAGGGTGCAAGCCCTCACATGTGTGCCATCAGGGTGTGAACCTTCATATGTGTACGTCAACTATGCCATCATTGTGTGTCATATTGTAACAACCTGTAGCTCACTGTAGCACACCACAGCATATTGAAACACACATAACACATCTATCCAGCATATCGCAACATGGGGGCACACCACAGCACACAGTTAGGGATAGGGTTTAGGGTTTTAGGGTTATGATAGGTGTTAGATCACAAAATAATCAAAGGGCAAGCCTCACTGGTGCATCTCTACCACATCAAATAGTACTAGGAACAATGGAGCAAGGGATTAAATATGAGGTGAAACAGCAACAAACAACACACGGCCAACTGACATGACAGATACAACTAAATCATCTACAGCGATGGCTGTCAATATACAAATACCCACTCTGGCGTTTCCGCTTTTCCTCCATTTTACCATGACATCACTCGCAGCTGGCCATCAGATAACGCACTACACAACAATGGCATGGGGTCAGTGAAACTGACCAAAGCAGCTTAGCCCTTTTCAAACAAGAATATGGTAACTATAGAGGGTGGTCCTCTTCTAAGCATGTGGTACCATCAACACATTTCAGACCGAACTCTAGTCTTTTGTACAGACAGGGGACATCTTTGCAGACCACCATCAAGATATGCTCCATTGCGCAATACTACATAGAACTGACATGGTAAGCATATGGCAGGTATGGATACTGTTTCCATAGCAAGTTGCTATGGATACTGTTTCCATGGTGATAATTCAATTACTTTTTGGGTAATAACAGATGTGGCAAGCTTTCTGGTCCCTTGAGTCAAATTAGAAGGAAAGAGAAGTAAAAATGAAGGTAAAACTTACAACTATGTTGACCTGTCCATCCCCTAGGTTGTACTGGTAGAGCAGCTGTGCAGGAACAAGGAACACAAGTGAAAGAGGACAAGATAATGAAATTTCCTTCAAGTGGTTGAAAGTGATGCTAAGATTAACACATTCCATCATGATGGAGAGATTTCAACTTGTGGGTAGACCATAAGGGTTCGTTCTGTATTACAGTTGGACACAGTTAACCAAGTACTGTACATACCTTTGGAGAGGAAAAATCATTTCTATATCCAGAATATTCCATTACCAGAGCTATGCTTACTGTAGGATACTGTCAAGGTGCACATTGGGGACGTGAGCTCATACTCCTCTAATGGGAACATTCCTTTAATTTAAGTGTTATGTGATTAAGGTGATGGTGAGTTTCACCTTCCACATAGAGGTCAGCCATCAGTATCATGATGGCTGGGTGATCTCAATGGGGGGGGGTTAGAACACTCCCCAAAGATGGCACTATCTTAACTTGTGGTGGAGCATACCATAAAGGATCAGTCGGAGCTGCTGTGTGTGGTAATGTTGAAGTGTTGGTAAGTGTTCTACATACAGTGGATGTTGCATCACTTCACAGCGGTGCCTCAACTTTTCACGTTCAACTCTTTCTCTCTCTGCCACACACACACATGCACATGCATGCACACACACACGCACACACACACACACACACACGCACACACACACGCACACACACACACACACACAAACACACACACGCACGCACACACATATGTACACACACACATGTGCACGCACACACACACGCATGCGTGTGCACACACACACACAAACACACACACGTACACACATACACACACACATGTGCATGCACACATGCACACACATGCACACACATGCACACACACACACACACACACACACACACACACACACACACACACACACACACACACACACACACACACACACACACACACACTTACTGTATGTGTTGGTGTATCAGGAAGAGGATTACTGGTTATGGAGCTCATGTAGGCATTTGGTTCAAGTCTAATGAAACACGCAGAACATGTGGTGAGCATACGTATGTATGTGCAGTATGCGCTGTAGTATGTGTTTAGTGTACATATATGCAACATTGTTTGTGCATACTTCGTATGTCAGAATGCAGAGAATCAGTGGTACACAAGGTGAGCTAATCCATGCTTTCGTGGCAGTAGTACTCTTCTGAGAGACCACCCTCGTCAAAGATCACCTCTTTTATAAGACCAGTTTTGCTGGTTCATGGGTCCGACTGTTAATTTCATAGGTCCCTAAGGTTGGTCTTTCAAAAGGGGTACTACTGTATATCAGTCGGGGGGGGGGGTGCACACTAGTTTCTTGTGAGCACACACAAAAATGCATGCACACACACACACACACACACACACACACACACACACACACACACACACACACACACACACACACACACATACACACACACATACACACACACATACATACACACACACACACATACGTACATACACATACACACACACACACACACACATACACACACACATACACACACACACACACACACACACACACACACACACACACACACACACACACACACACACACCTGCTCCAAATCATGTTCATCAAAGCCAATGAAATGCAGTAGTTGACAGGGTCTGGGAACAACACTCGTATTAAGTCCTCAAGCCTTCGAACATTGAAAAGAACACATGTAGCAGCAGATGGGAAGCAACTGATTAGAGAGGCACATACAGACAAAAGTGACCAATGCACATACACACACACACACACACACACACACACACACACACACACACACACACACACACACACATACACACACAAACACACACACACACACACACACACACACACACACACACACACACACACACAACTAAACAAAAAGAAACCTCAATTGCTATAATATCATTCAACAATGTAAATTCTCACAAGAACTTGTGTCGCAGATATCAAGCAAAATTACTAGCATTTAAAAATTAAAGTTCAAAAATGATCGATCCCTGCATGCACATCAGCATACAGCAGCACACATGGTACAGTACACCCACAGTACACCAGCATACAGCAGCACACATGGCACAGTACACCCACGGTACACCAGCATACAGCAGCACACAATGGCACAGTACACCAGCATACAGCAGTACACAATGGTAGTGTACACCCACGGTACACCAGCATACAGCAGCACACATGGTACAGTACACCCACAGTACACCAGCATACAGCAGCACACATGGTACAGTACACCCACAGTACACCAGCATACAGCAGCATGCATGGCACAGTACACCAGCATACAGCAGCACACATGGTACAGTACACCCACAGTACACCAGCATACAGCAGCATGCATGGCACAGTACATCTATACTTACTCTGAAAAGTCAAGACTTCTGGGTAAGAGGAGGCCAAAAGGTCCTCCATTCACACCAAGGGTACCTGACCAGGTGGAGATGAAGATGACCATTGCATGCACTTTGAGAAATACGTACACACATACGTACATTTGTATGAATGTACAAACAGGGTTTCAGTCATTACTGTTGTCACAAAAGTGACATCTATTGAAGGGTTCTACTATCACAGAGACACCACCCTGACAAACCATCACAGACACACCTCCGCTCACACACCATCACAGACACACCTCCCCTCACACACCATCACAGACACACCTCCCCTCACACACCATCACAGACACACCTCCCCTCACACACCATCACAGACACACCTCCCTTCACACACCATCACAGACACACCTCCCCTCACACACCATCACAGACACACCTCCCCTCACACACTATCACAGACACACCTCCCCTCACACACTATCACAGACACACCATCACAGACACACCTCCCCTCACACACTATCACAGACACACCTCCCCTCACACACCATCACAGACACACCTCCCCTCACACACCATCACAGACACACCTCCCTTCACACACCGTCACAGGCATGCCTCCCTTCAGACACCATCATAGACACCTCCCCTCACACTATCACACACACACCTCCCCTCCCACACTATCACAGACACACCTCCTCTAACACACTATCACATACACACCTCCATGGGGGTCCACACAAAACAGACATCAGCATAATATGATAAAACACCACTTATGAACATTTTGAACACTCATGCTGGACTCACCTCTCAGACACAACCTCTCAAGGCACACCTCCTAGACACACCTCTTTGACATACCTCCTAGACACACCTCTCTGACACACCTCTCAGACACACCTCCTAGACACACCTCTTTGACGTACCTCCTAGACACACCTCTCTGACACACCTCTCAGACACACCTCTCAGACACACCTTCTAGACACACACAGACACATCTCCTGGACACACCTACCATGAAACACACACATACCCAGATACTTTCTAGACACACCCACCAAGACAAACCTAGGCACACCTCCTAGACACACCCACCACCAAACACACACTCTAGACACACCCACCATCAAACACACACTCTAGATACACCTCCTAGACACACCCACCACCAAACATACACTCTAGACACACCTCTAACAACATCCTGAGTAGCTGCCATGTAGACTTCACCCAAGATCCCACCTAGTGAGTTCCCATAGTAATATGCATGCTCTTTGTTGACTACTGACTTTCCGTGAAAGGTGACATAAGGATCAGAGGCAAACCGTCCCTGTAGGGGATGTATAGGAGGAGCCTTGGTCATATATGGGTGAGTGGTAAGGGTGAAGGTGGGTGTGATGAGGGTGAAGGTGGGTGTGGTGAGGGTGAAGGCGGGTGTGTTGTGTGTGTGTGTGTATGTGTGTGTGTGTGTGTGTGTGTGTGTGTGTGTGTGTGTGTGTGTGTGTGTGTGTGTGTGTGTGTGTGTTGGTGTGTTGGGTGTTGGGTGTGAAACATTGTGAAGGTGTGTGTGGGGGGAGTGTGAAGTTCAGCATGGTAGACGTAAGCAATACCTCTCACCTTCATCAGGCGCATTAGTAAGAGTGCATTAATCATTCCCTGTGTTAGGCGATCGGGAAGGATCACAAGGTTGGATAAGTCAAGTGCCAACATCTCTACAATGGCAGGGACATCATACTGGGTCATTCCCCACCAGTCACACGCAGCCATCACATAACCACTGGTGTTGGCTATCTCCTGCAGATAAGTACTCTCAACTTCATCCTACCAGATGAGGGGAGGGGAGGAGGGGTGAAGTGAGAGGAGGGGAGGAGGGGTGAGGGGTGAGAGGGGGAAGGAAGGGAGGAGGGGAAGAAGGAGAGGAGGGGAAGAAGGGGTGAAAGGGAGGAAGTAGGGGGGAGGTGGGAAGGAGGGGTGACAGGGGGAAGGAAGGGGGAGGAGGGAAGGAGGGGTGAGAGGGGGAAGGAGAGGGAAGGAGGGGTGAGAGGGGGAAGGAGAGGGAAGGAGGGGTGAGAGGGGGAAGGAGGGGGAAGGAGGGGTGAGAGGGGGGAGGAGAGGGAAGGAGGGGTGAGAGGGGGAGGAGAGGGAAGGAGGGGTGAGAGGGGGAGGAGGGGAAAGGAGGGGGAAGGAGGGGTGAGAGGGGGGAGGAGGGGGAAGGAGGGGTGAGAGGAGGAGGAGAGGGAAGGAGGGGTGAGAGGGGGAAGGAGAGGGAAGGAGGGGTGAGAGGGGGAGGAGAGGGAAGGAGGGGTGAGAGGGGGGAGGAGGGGGAAGGAAGGGGAAGGAGAGGTGAGAGGGGGGAGGAGGGGGAAGGAGGGAGAAGGAGGGGTGAGAGGGGGAAGGAGGGATGAGAGGGGGAAGGAGGGGGAAGGAGGGGTGAGAGGGATACATAATCAAATGCTCAATAAATTTCCATTAATCTGTTACTCCTTCCCCTACCCAACCCAGCACATGCAATACAAGAGGGATCCACTTGATACGACACATACAAGAGGGATCCACTTGATACGACACATACAAGAGGGATCCACTTGATACGACACATACAAGAGGGATCCACTTGATACAACATATACAAGAGGGATCCACTTGATACGACACATACAAGAGGGATCCACTTGATACGACACATACAAGAGGGATCCACTTGATACGACACATACAAGAGGGATCCACTTGATACGACACATACAAGAGGGATCCACTTGATACGACATATGCAGGATCTTGCGTACCAGACACGGTCCATACATACATTCCCACACACCAAACATATCCACAACATCCCAGAATGTGTAGGTCTCTACTCAGACCCACTTCCAGCTGCCATTTTATTCACCTGGAAAAATAAAATGGTGATTGGATTTTGGGCTGGTAAAGACTCCTTGAAAGCAGGCTAATACAAAACCATAACAAAATTGAAATGAAGCACATTTATGAACCAGCTATAAGTACAATATGGACAGCTTTAGCAAGAAATGCTTTTAGGAAGGAATTATTGCATTGCACCTAGCTTCCACTACTTGCTTCACAATTTGTCTTACCTGACTACCAAACAGTCCATGTCCATATTGCATGATACCAGCTTCCTCGGGCACAATGGCAAGGGAGGACAAACTGGTTGGAATCAAAACCTGTGAGGGGAGAAGGGTATAAATTGTGACAAAGCATGTTTGTATCTCACAAAGGTGTCCCGCATACTGTAAATGTGACGTCTGTTTGTGCTTGGTAGACAGGGAGACCTCTGGCATCGAGTACCAGCTTGGCACCAGGGAAGGGCGAGTCAGTGTACATGGGCGCACTCATGATGCCCTTTATCTTCCTGCAGAGGACAGAGAGAAAGAGGCCATGTAGGTACATCCTCGTCCACAGAACCACCTGCATCTTGGGCTTTTCAGGTTCACACGCTAATTCTTCCAGCCCCCAAGTCTAGCCCATCAGGGTATCAGGATATCATTATTAGACTGGGGA
>CAUJGJ010000258.1:3006100-3021100 GCA_963170055.1 Halisarca cf. caerulea | reverse complement strand
ACCTAATGACACCTAGCTAGTGGCCCACAGGGCTGAAATGTAATGGAGGATATCATAGTTGTAACATACATGAGCAAGGATGGTGGTTATGTCTTCTATTTGAAGTCCTGATCAACATTCTCCATCAACTTAAGGAGCATCTCCCTCACACTGTCAAACACATCACAATCCATAATCAGTGCCATATGTATATAGACGGTAACCTGACTATGCTTGCATTTCCCATACAGTGTTCTTCAAGATGTGATCCAAATGGTGAACTCTGATCTGCTGGATAAGGATACTGCTCTGGATATTGACCAGGGGTGTCACGAGTTGGAGAATGCATCGGGCACCATCAGTCTACACAGGGACCCCACACGCATCATGAGAGGAATAGTGACAGTTGACACCTGGGATGCCTTCTCTGCCCACAACAAGGGCAAGGCAGATGACGAAGTTAAAACTTCCATCCATCTGAGGGAGGCAATGAACCAGATAGTACTACAGGTGGGAATACATACACATGTATATAAATACTGTCTTGTTACAGTAAATATGTGTGTGTGTGTGTGTGTGGTCACTTAAACATCACAAACAATTTCTGTGCAAGGGGGATGGGCTAACACAATTGCATAAAGACGTTTGCCTTCCAAATTGAAGGAAGATACTTATATACATACTTGTGCAATTACAACCCAATGTACTGTGTACATCATAGCTTTCACTACATTCATGTTTGTACAGTCATGATTTGGTTATCCAGAAATCTGTTCTTTCCAAATAGCAAATTGTGAAGCTGAATATTCTTCTACGTTTGCACACACATACGTACTCGTATACTAGTCTCACTTATCCAGCAGATTGGTTTATCTGACCTTCTTCTTTGCTCTGTACATTGCATCAGGTTACTTAGCCACATGTATCTGTATATCATGCCCTACATAGACAACCAGTGACCTGGAGGCCCAGTGGACTGCCACTAGCTATGCTTTCAGAAAGAGGATTCACGAGACAGAGCAGGCAGTGAGGGAGCTTGACTGGCAAATGAAGAACACACAGGAGGAGATTGAGAGCGTCCAGAAAGAAGTGGATAATCTCAAAGAAAGCATTGCTGAAAAACTCCCCCCACTTATGGTATGCCATACTGCATAGTGCTGTGTCTGTTGTGCCTGTGTAGTACTGTGTCTGTTGTGCCTGTGTAGTGCTGTGTCTATTGTGCCTGTGTTGTGCTGTGTCTGTTGTGCCTGTGTAGTGCTGTGTCTGTTGCGCCTGTGTAGTGCTGTGTCTGTTGCGCCTGTGTAGTGCTGTGTCTGTTGTGCCTGTGTAGTGCTGTGTCTGTTGTGCCTGTGTAGTGCTGTGTCTGTTGTGCCTGTATAGTGCTGTGTCTGTTGTGCCTGTGTAGTGCTGTGTCTGTTGTGCCTGTGTAGTGCTGTGTCTGTTGTGCCTGTGTAGTGCTGTGTCTGTTGTGCCTGTATAGTGCTGTGTCTGTTGTGCCTGTGTAGTGCTGTGTCTGTTGTGCCTGTATAGTGCTGTGTCTGTTGTGCCTGTGTAGTGCTGTGTCTGTTGTGCCTGTGTAGTGCTGTGTCTGTTGTGCCTGTGTAGTGCTGTGTCTGTTGTGCCTGTGTAGTGCTGTGTCTGTTGTGCCTGTGTAGTGCTGTGTCTGTTGTGCCTGTGTAGTGCCATGTCTGCATTGTGTGTTCTGTGCATATGTGTACCATATGTAGCTACATCTTCTTGCATAGAATCCTTCGTAGTGAATTTTACATAATACTATAGTGACAAAAATTTATGTCTCCTTGGTTATTTTCTACTGTATTTAGACTAGTTTGAGTGAATTTATTTTATAGTGAAGGACCCCAAGGATTTCATTATGATGAAGCTGTTCTAAAAATACAATCAGCTTGTATGATGCAAAATTTTGTTTTTATTCTCTATCCATCATGTTTTGCTGCTTCAAATATACAGGTTGCTCACACTCGCTTGGAGGACCGCACCACCCGCCCAAATGTTGAGTTGTGCCGTGATGTCCCACAGTACCAGCTTGTCGGGGAGGTAGAGGAAGTGAAGGAATCACAGTGGTCCCTCCAGGAGAAACTTGCTGTTGCAGAGTATGTTGGATGATGTACACAACACAATTGTGCATGCACGCTTGCACAAACACACACACACACACACACACACACACACACACACACACACACACACACACACACACACACACACACACACAAACATACACACACAAACAAACACACACACACACACACAAACACGCACACACACACAAACACACACACACACACACGCGCACGCACACACATACCACACATGTGCTTATGGTCACTGTCTCTATTTCCTATCTTACAATGTCAATTGTATCTTTGTAGGCAAACTCTAGGAAGACTGCAAAGGACCTTGGCTCAAATCACAACTGAGCTAGCAATAAAGCAGAACTCTCTGCACATTGACCAGAACTGCATGGAGGTCAGGGAGAAGCTGAAGAAGCATCCCTCTGGAGAGGAGCTGATAAAGCATGCATGACTTCGTTTTTGACTGTTAGCATGTCGGTGTTTCCATACCGAAATACCTTCAAACATTTGGTAACTGAATCCAATCTCGGGATCAGTCTTGTACGTAATTCCGTAGGGAGGATCATGTGAATGCCGTACCGTATCTTGAAGTTGTATGCATGTACGTAGTCAGGTCCAATTACCAGTTGAACAATGAGTAGAGAAAGTACCCCTGTCAACTTACCACTCGAATATTACTCGGAGGACGATGAGGATAAACAGAATTTCAGGTGTTCAATACTTGAAGAAGAAACGGCTGAGGAAACAAATGGAAGAATCTGTCCCGTGTCCAAAAGAACTTTGTTGGCAGTAATTCTTTCTGTTCTTTGTAGCATATTAGTATTGATCTTTTTAAGGAGTCACCTTTTCGACTTTCTCAACTGGCTCCAAGAAGCTCCTCTTTATGAAACACTCATTGTCTTTTTCATTCTCTTCACAATTGTGGCCTTCCCTATTGCTTTTGGGTATCTCATATTGAACGTGGCAGCTGGATATGTGTATGGCTTTTGGTGGGGCATGCTGGTGGTCATTCTAAGTGTGGCAATGGGATTTACCATATCATTCTTTGTATGTCGGACATTTTTGAGGGACACCATCAACCGACAGATCAAGTCTTCCAAGTTGGCAACTGCTTTTGTTCGCATTGTGGAGGGGAAGAGGGGGTTTAAAGTCATCTTGCTGGCACGTCTTACTCCTGTACCTTTTGGAATACAAAATTCTATCCTTGCTGTGAGTGATGGACGTGGTTTATAGTCTGTTTATCTGTGCATGTATGCAATTATAAAATCTTATGATGTACAGCCAAACTTGCTAGTATGTACCTGTTGCGAGTACTCCTTGAGTTAGTACCTGGGTTAGTGAATACCTGGGTTAGTGAGTACCTGGGTTAGTGAGTACTCCTGGGTTAGTGAGTACTCCTGGGTTAGTGAGTACTCCTGGATTAGTGAGTACTCCTGGATTAGTGAGTACTCCTGGGTTAGTGAGTACTCCTGGATTAGTGAGTACTCCTGGATTAGTGAGTACTCCTGGGTTAGTGAGTACTCCTGGATTAGTGAGTACTCCTGGATTAGTGAGTACTCCTGGGTTAGTGAGTACTCCTGGATTAGTGAGTACTCCTGGATTAGTGAGTACCTGGGTTAGTAAATACCTGGGTTAGTGAGTACTCCTGGTTAGTCAGTACCTGGGTTAGTGAGTACTCCCGGATAGTCAGTACCTGGGTTAGTGAGTACTCCTGGATAGTAAGAACTCATTGCTGTGTCCCCACCTCATGCAATACCATTGAAAGCAACTTGGATAGTAAGTACCTCTGACAGTGAGTACCTATTTTGCCTTCCCTTGAGGGTACTTACTGTCCATCCAAGTTCTACAGTATGGTACCTCTCAGTTACCTGTGTGGAGTACGTACCTCATATGATACAATGGTGTAGTCTGACATAACCAGCCCTGTGTCTGCCATATTCTCGATTCAAGTGATTGGCGGCTACCGTATTGTCTGCAACATGCTGGCAATAGTGAATGCTGTCTATCCTTGTGTTGCCTCAGTAATTTCCATCCCTATTCATTGTGTTTGTGTTTGCACTGTGTATTGTGCTTTTCCACAAGTGATTGCTTGGGACACTTACAGGGACTTGTGGACTGTATGCATGTGTACTTGTTCTTTCATTTCTAGGTGACAGATATTCGCTACGTGGTGTGCTTTGTAAGCTCCATGATTGGCTCCCTTCCAACTCAGTGTCTGAATACATACATGGGATCAACATTGAGGGATATGGCTGAAGTTCTCACTCACCGGGCAGATGGATATATCATCTTAGGTGTACAGGTGTGTGTGTGTGTGTGTGTGTGTGTGTGTGTGTGTGTGTGTGTGTGTGTGTGTGTGTGTGTGTGTGCGTGTGAGTGTGTGTGCGTGTGTGTGTGTGTATGTGTGCATGTATGTGTGTGTGTGTGTGTGTGTGTGTGTGTGTGTGTGTGTGTGTGTGTTGTATTTGCTGATTGTGCTGTTTGTCCCTCATGATATCATTTAATACTGATGAATCCACTTGGGAATTGTGATTAGGTCATAATGATATGCCTAGGTGTTTATCAGCCATATGGTTCACCATAGCTACCAGAAAAGGAAAGAAAACAAATATGCATGAACGTTAGTAGTCCTGAAGAAT
This sequence comes from Halisarca cf. caerulea, assembly GCA_963170055.1. NCBI lineage: Eukaryota > Metazoa > Porifera > Demospongiae > Chondrillida > Halisarcidae > Halisarca > Halisarca cf. caerulea. The sequence continues at coordinate 3,016,389 of CAUJGJ010000258.1, read as the reverse complement.
TTCCTGCTTAACAGTGGAAAGATCAATAATTTGTTTGTGGCAGCGTTATGTATATAGTCTACGTCGACATGTATGGTTGTCGATTTGCAGATGTTAATACAGAGAATTCTCATTAATCAACCAAACCTTTTTATACACCTTCAATTTTGTGAATGAATTGATCAAAAAAGCAGCACATTGATTTGGATGGTCTGCCCAAACTCTTCAGAGCAAATTGTGGTGGATTAATGAGAATTCACTGTAGAATCAAGTTAGACACCGTGCTCCCGTGATGTACACACGTACTTGGTAATTGTCTCCATTCTACAGATCTTAATAACAGCTGTGTTGAGTATGTATGTGGTGAGACTGGCATACCGTGAATTTAAAAAAATGGCCAACAGCAATGAAAACTCTGTGGACGGTGCATCTCCACCTGTGTGACTTGCGGTGGTGGTCCACCTCCGGGGCACTACCATGTTCCATTTGCACTCAATTTTATGTATATTTGCTTATTGTAAATATTTGTTGATTTCAACCAACTTGGCTCCCTTGGCTGGCTCTATTTTCTCTTCAAGGCTTGACTTAATTTATCTTCACTTTATATCTCCCATTTCATGACAGCTGCTGACAGCAGTTTGTGTATATGTGTTGCAAATTACCTTGTAGATGTCATGTTTTATACTTTTGGACAGTTAATAATTTATCAGTTGTGGTGCACAATTTTTCTGGTATTATAATAATTAAAAAGAACTTGTAAAAACACCAGAACACACGTACACAATAGCACAATAGTGTTAAAATCTCAATAAATTTAAGGTTTTTGGAACCGTTTCGGTTTTGACTGTGTGGTATTGGACGGTCGAGTTCTCTTTGAAGGTAAACTCTTATTCATAAGTTGTTGATAACGAGCAGCTACTTCTAATGCAGGGATGGTACCATCAGCTTTCTCATCATCATTTGCTTGAGAATCTGTATCTGGTTGCTGCATCAACTTCTGCAGAAATACAAAACACAGAGTGGACATACGTACTGGTCTCGCGTTGTCAGACCAGTTTTTTCAATAGATGGGATGCAGACCCATTCTTGCAGGACAGTGATGTCGCAATTGAAAAATGGAGGCAAGAATGGGTCTGGGCCATGCGAGACAAAACATTCATTACAATACTACATTTATGAGGATATTATTATTCAAATCAAAGAACTATATTGTGAACAAATAGAGGTCTTGGACGCAGATACCGGTGCAAAGATGTGTATGGACAGTGCAGTTGCATGTCATACATAGTACAAGTTCATCCCACCATAGATACTCGATACCCCACCACAAGCAACACTCAAAAATGATTCAATATGAAATATTATCGCATACAATCCAAAAAATAAATCTGGTCGGGATTAAACGCCTACACACGTACACATACCTCGACTTCAGGATTGAACTTGTTGTATGACTTTCTCCCAATGTTATTCAAACCCATACAGGCAGCAACACTTTCTGCTACCATTACTCTGGCTTCATGTCTGTTGGAAAACAGATAGTGGATAAAGACCAAATGAAAAAGTCTATAAAAATATGAACTAATCTTACTCGTCATCAATTCTGAAAATTTTAGCATTGGGCACAATCCACTGTTCGACAGGATGACAACTGAAAGCTGCCAAAGTCGAATTCGATGATTCCTGGATACTTTCATCCTCTTTGTTCTTCTGCATGAACTAATAAAACATGATACAGAAATTTAAATGATTACGGTTTCAAAATCATGTTCATATTGAATAAATACATACTTTCATAGCGGATAAGTTTTTCGACAATGAACGTTTAGGGAACGCCATTTTGTACAGGGGACTTCCCCTCTTACTGCGTCTCACCCCACCTCTCTCGCGGTGGATAGACGTCAGAATACGTCACATCACGCGATAGTGTGTTTGAGGAAAGGGACGTCGATGTGTTGTTTTCATGTCGTCCGTTCCCAGGAAGGAGATGGCCCAGCACCTTCACGACCCGCCAAGAGACGACAACAGAGTAGAAGACCTCCTTTCGATCTTGGAGGCTGGAACAGTGATGTTCAAATTCCCATCGCGAAAACGGGGCAAGGTCGAAAAGAAGAGGTTTTGTCTGAGAGCCGACACTTGTGAAATTCACCAGTATCCACCCAGTCACATAAAGAACCAACCACCAGAGGAAATGTGTAAGCACGCAATCTTTCCAGGATCAATCCATAGCCTTTAGTGGTAGTTTGTCGGGAACATTTGTTGTTTTGGGGAATGGTATCCATTTTGCCTAGTGGCTATCACACGTGACTTATCGCGAGAATGTGTCATGTATTTTTGTTGGAAGATGTAAACATTGCAGTTGTTTGGCGTGACTCGTGTTAGTATCGAGTCCATGCAGTATCTGCTAGTGTCCTGCATGAAGCACCTTCAACAGATTAAAGTCCTTTCTCCATACCACAAATCATCTTATACTGTGGTACTAGCGATCTCCCTTATTGTCATACTGGGTGTAGTTTATGGCTGAATTGTGTATGCTTGTACTCTTCTTCTACACTGTCTACTGGTTGTAATCTGTATACAGTGAAACCACTAATCCTGCACTCAATGGGACTTGCAAATCAGATTGGGAGGTTGTCGGATTACGGAGTGACTATTAGTATATGTACTTTAATATGGCGGCTGTACCTCATGAAATAGTTAGATTAGAGAGAATGTCGGATTATAGAAGTGTTGGATTACAGAGGTTCCTCTGTACCTCCTTGTATACTACAGAGGTTCCTCTGTACCTCCTTGTCTACTACAGAGGTTCCTCTGTACCTCCTTGTCTACTACAGAGGTTCCTCTGTACCTCCTTGTCTACTACAGAGGTTCCTCTGTACCTCCTTGTATACTACAGAGGTTCCTCTGTACCTCCTTGTATACTACAGAGGTTCCTCTGTACCTCCTTGTATACTACAGAGGTTCCTCTGTACCTCCTTGTCTACTACAGAGGTTCCTCTGTACCTCCTTGTATACTGCTGTGCCTTTCACGGTACACTTGTCCGTTGGGTAGTTGTGATATGCAGCCATTGGCTAGGACACATGCACATGTCTTTCCTATATTGTATGGTACACGACCACATGTAGTAATGCCTACATTGTCTTTATTTGGTTGACAAGGTGTTCTCCCTCCCTCTCGGTATTTCCCTTCACCTGTCACATCTCCCATATTTGTGACTCTTCTGTGTGAATAAGGCATCAGATTTTGTTAGTAGAGTTACAGGTTACATACAGTGTGTACCCATGTATATACACTCTGTTAGTGAGTACTCCTGGATAGTAAGTACCTGGGTTAGTAAGTACTCATTACTCTGTTCCTACCTCATGCAATACCATTGAAAGCAACTTGGATAGTAAGTACCTCTGATAGTGAGTACCTATTTTGCCTTCCCGTGAGGGTACTACTATCCAAGTTCTACTGTATAGAGGTGAACAGTGTGGTGCCTCGTGTGCTGATGGACTTTGTCACCCTCCAGTTCTGCCTGAAACAGTGATTCTCTACATTTCTTGTCCACAAAACATTGCCTTCAACCCTTGAATGCTTGTTCTTGTGGGCATGTGCTGGTGTAATATGTTACCTTGTTCTCTGGAATGTATGTGCGCAGTTGACATTCGCGAAATACGGGAAGTAAGAAATGACAGTAGTTCTAAGGATTTTAAGAATTTTCCGGAAGATTTCAAGAAAGTAGAACCAGAGCAGACTTTCAGTATCATGTATGGATCAGAATTCAACCTAAAATCATTAAGTCTTGCAGGTGTGTGTTGTTGTTGTTATTGGTTTTATTCGTGTGTACCTGTGTATCTCCCATGAATGTCCAATACACTATCTGATGTAGTGTACACATGTGTGTACACATATACATACATACGTAAGTGCTTCGCAGCTCCTGTCTAAGCAGTTGACACTGCAATGTAGCATTAACTGTGCAATTGTGTTTGTTATCCAATTTGTTGTGGTGTTGATGTTGTTGTCGACCTTGTTACTGTTGTTCTCTTTGATTTTATTAATATAGATGTTTTGTTGGTATTTTTGTTTTCTTTCCATTGCTATTGTTGTTGTTTACAGCTCTCTGTGCAGAGGAGAAGGATGCTTGGATCAATGTACTGAACTACGTGATGCATCCGAACAACTTTCAGACTCACCGCGTGGTACGAAGGTGGGTCCAGTGTGAAGCTTTGTCTCCCATTGCTGCTTACAGTGATATCTCCTCTCTCTTTGCAGGTGGTTGACCAAAGAATTCAGAAGTATTGACAGATCACAGAACCATAGGTTAGTGTGCATTATGTATGTACATCCACACACACAGTTGCATACGTATATCTATATTATGTACATATATATAACGTATATATATATATGTGTGTAATGTGTATGTATGTAATATGTATATATGTGTAATAATAATTATTTTAAAAAAAATGTATATATGTATATATGTGTTTATATGCGTATATCATAGGTAGATAGGTTGGTGGATAGTATACAATGAAGCCTGTAGTGCACGAGTCAGTATTTGCTTACATGTACGTATGTACGTATATGTGGATATGTCCCCTTTGCTTGGTTTGCACAAATGCCTTCTGCTCAAAGCTGTATGTGCTCAATGTGTTGATGTGTTTTGACGCTCTGGTATGTTGATATACGTGCGTGTGTGTCTACTTGTATGCTGTGTGTTCTTTGCAATCTTATTCGCATAAGCACTACCGTGTGCACTGTGTTGTAGAGATAGCTGTGGTTGGTGAGGCACAGGGTGTCAACACCTGAGTGTGATACACATTATGTAGCTACATAATACACTGATTGGTGTGATGGTTGACCGGTGTGTGCAGTTGTTTGTGCATTTCTTTGTTTTCTCTCCATTAACATTCCCAAATTCTTCCATCAACTATCACATAGTATTAATCCATGTACACATGTAAATACTTTACATACGTATGTACGTGTGTGTTCATGTATGCATATTATGTATACGTACGTATGTGTGTGTGTTTGCGTATGCATATATATATGTATGTACGCGTGTGTGTTTGTGTATACATATATATATATATATATATATATATATATATATATATATATATATATACATACGTAGCTATTGTTAACACTTGCATGGAGTAACTTCATTATATACTATAGGGCCAATAGGGCCCCTTTTTGTTGCATGTGTTTGATGGTTTTCTTTTCCTTTCTTACAACTTGTATGCATATTAATATATATATATATATATATATATATATATATATGTACGTATGTGTGTATGTTTGTATTTTACATGTTTGTGCAATGTGATGCAGCTGCAGCTGTAGCAATTGACCTTTAGTGTCTATACCTCCATCTTCAGGGTAGGGTTTTTGGATGTTAGGAAGTTTGCATCAAAACTGAACTCAAAGGAACTACTGGCTAAAGTCAGAGTCTTGTTCAATAAGGTTGACACCCACAGACAAAATTCAATTGGATTTGAAGAGTTTCATCAGCTCTACCATCAAGGCATCAGTGTTCGACAGGTACATGCATACATACATAGTACTGGCATCTCCAGCTGGTATACATAGTATGCATGATTATGTACATACATATATATATATATATATATATATATATATATATATATATATATATATATATATGTATGTATATATATATACATGTATATATATATATATGTATATGTATTAGTTATACCCCACTTTTGCTGGGTACATGGGGAATATACTAAGTGTAGGTGTTGGTTTAGAGGGCGAAGCCCGAGTGTTAATCAAAGCCTAACACTTAGTATATTCCCATGTACCCAGCAAAAGTGGGGTATAACTAATTTGTATCCTGGTGTGGAGGCGAATTATGGGTGGATCAAAGAAAAAAGTGTGCTGACATTTGTGATGTAGCACAGGTCACTGATATATGCACACTTCCTAATTGATGTCAATTTATATCAATTGATGTCAATTGGTAGGGAAAGTGGCTAAAACTGATCAACTCTAGATGAGACTGTACACACCAGCAGTAAACAGTGAATGGTTGCCAGGATACAAATTAGTTATATCCTGTCCAGGTGTGCTGCAGCAGAAATACAGTGCTGACTGACTGAGGGCTGTATTTCTGCTGCAGCACACCTGGACAGGATATAACTAATACATGTATCCCACTTGAAAGGAGGATTTTGCTCACAGGGAAGGTACTTTGGTGTTAAATTCAAGCCTAATGACGGTTATTATCTTTACAACTCTCCATTTCAGCAACGAACCTTATGTCTACACAGAATAATGGGTACGCGTGTGCAGCAAATGTGAAGATAACACTATTAACTTGATTCTAAGGAAGACAGCTGCGACAATACTATGCCGTGAATACAAAGCTTACTGGAGCACGTGTTCCTCTCTAAAAGTTCGCTTTAGTCTTTATCCATGACGGTCGTCGTCGAAAGGTTAGAAGAATTTGTGATTGCTCAGTTCGGGGGGGGGGGACTACTGCTCTTCTAAAAGACTACAAATGCCCCAACGGGGTCTGAAACGATAGATGTAGACAAAACGTTCCTAAAAAGAACAATGCAAACTACTTTATAGGCTTAGTATACATTGTAAGTACAGCAGGGTACTGCTGTTGCATCATCCTGCTGACAAGGCAGTTATCAATTATCGTCACTTAAAAACTGGGGTCATTGATATATATACCCCTTTATATCACGAATATACCCAAGGCGGTCTCTTCGAAGATAATAGATACCGCCCACACAGTGGGATATATATATATATCCGTTATCTTATCTGACTCTTTGCCTGCTGTCTTGCAGGATGTAATGATTTGTTATGCTGAGGTTAAGGGTTTTGGCTATGTCCAGTGATGACTATATATATAGAGAGGGAGGGAGAGAGAGAGAGAGAGAGAGAGAGAGAGAGAGAGAGAGAGAGAGAGAGAGAGAGAGAATGAGAGAGAGAGAGAGATACACTCATGCAAATACTGTATAGTATGCACACTTATATGCATTCACCTGCAGATGTACCAGTCCTTGCAGCCAGACTTTTAATCAGTGTAATGTCTGCATGGATTTGACCCATTTGCAGCACTGTTTGTATATGCGTACCCATGTACTTAGTTACAGTACACACATGCATGTACCTACAGATACAGTACACACATGCATGTACCTAGTTACAGTACACATGTGCACATACAGTGAAACCTGTCTAATCCAGCACCCATTGGGGAATGTAAAACAGTGCTGGATTAGCAGGTTGCTGGATTATAGAGGTCAGTTTGTACGGTAAATTAATGGTTGGTGCCATAGAATCTCAGCCAGTTTAGGAGAATGCTAGTTCATAGAGGTGCCAGATTAGGCAGGTTCCACTGTACTAGATACAGTACACATGTGCATGTGCGTACATACAGTACACACATGCATGTGCGTACATACAGTACACACATGCATGTACCTAGTTACGTATGTACACACATGCATGTACCTAGTTACATATGTACACACATGCATGTACCTAGTTACGTATGTACACACATGCATGTACCTAGTTACGTATGTACACACATGCATGTACCTAGTTACGTATGTACACACATGCATGTACCTAGTTACGTATGTACACACATGCATGTACCTAGTTACATATGTACACACATGCATGTACCTAGTTACATATGTACACACATGCATGTACTTAGTTACGTATGTACACACATGCATGTACCTAGTTACGTATGTACACACATGCATGTACCTAGTTACGTATGTACACACATGCATGTACCTAGTTACGTATGTACACACATGCATGTACCTAGTTACATATGTACACACATGCATGTACCTAGTTACATATGTACACACATGCATGTACCTAGTTACATATGTACACACATGCATGTACCTAGGTACATACAGTACATGTGTGTGTGACTATGTGCCCTCATATGTAAAAGTGATGATTGTTCTCATCTCTTCTCTGTCTTCAGTTACAGGACAGGTTTAGCAGCATCTGTGCTGACAGGTTAGAATGTGCATTTGTACTTCTGTGGATAGTTGCCTTGTTTCTGTAAAACTTTGATGAAAGTGGATAATATGTTTTCTTTTTCTTTAGACAAACTTTAACATTTGTGGAATTTCAGCGTTTTCTCCTTGAAGAACAACTGGTGTGCGATGTTTAAAATCGTTATGTGTGTCTACCCATGTATTTTGATGTGTTGTGTGTGTGTGTCTGTGTGTGTGTGTGTGTGTGTGTGTGTGTGTGTGTGTGTGTGTGTACTTACGCATGTGTGTGCATGTGTGTGTGCATGTGTACGTATGTGTGTGTGCATGTGTGCGTATGTGTGTGTGCATGTGTGTGAGTGTACACATACATAGGTATGTATGTACATGCAGGGGAGACTGGTTGATGAGTTTCCCAGAGTGTGTAGCAATCATTTCTTGTTAAAAGGATCTATGGATATCTTTACATGCATAGTGGTGATTTGGGCTGTAAAATTTATCTGATTGAATGTTAAAGTGGGAGGCCTTGTAGGTGGTGGTCTCAATTGCCAGGTTGTTATGTATTGCTAAAGTAGTTCACGGACCAGCCTGCAGTGGTCTCTGTAGACAGGTGGTCCTTGGACCAGCCCGCAGTGGTCTCTGTAGACAGGTGGTCCTTGGACCAGCCCGCAGTGGTCTCTGTAGACAGGTGGTCCTTTTGTGTTGGTGGTCTCTGTAGACAGGTGGTCCTTCTGTGTTGGTGGTCTCTGTAGACAGGTGGTCCTTCTGTGTTGGTGGTCTCTGTAGACAGGTGGTCCTTCTGTGTTGGTGGTCTCTGTAGACAGGTGGTCCTTCTGTGTTGGTGGTCTCTGTAGACAGGTTTCATTGTAGTGTGTGAAACCACAGCATAACTGTTTCCTTGTTTGCCAAATGTTTCCACAATCGAAGCGAAACCCTCTGCTTGTGTTGTGTTCACAGGGTCTTCATTCACTCTCTCTTTGACATTTTCTGTCGTTTTTCCTACTCTCATCCTGGGTTTTGACAGTGGTCACTGTGGGCAATACCGAATGATTAGTACATTGAAATCAGTGTCTGGTGTGCATGACATCTGCGGCTACTTGATAATTGGAGGCATCAGTAGAGATAGGCGAGGGAATCAACAGGGTTTTCCCAGAATAATCGGGCATGTGTGTAGAGTGGTGTGAACCGGGCATGTGTGTAGAGTGGTGTGAACCGGGCATGTGTGTAGAGTGGTGTGAACCGGGCATGTGTGTAGAGTGGTGTGAACTGGCCATGTGTGTAGAGTGGTGTGAATCGGGCATGTGTGTAGAGTGGTGTGAACTGACCATGTGTGTAGAGTGGTGTGAATCGGGCATGTGTGTAGAGTGGAGTAAACCAGGCATGTGTGTGGAGTGGTGTGAACCAGGCATGTGTGTAGAGTGGTGTGAACCGGGCATGTGTGTAGAGTGGTGTAAATTTGAACTTGTATGATGAAACATTATCTCTTCCAGTGGATCAACACCACACACACTGGAATGATCCAGTGTGTGTGGTGTTGGGTGGTCCAGTGTGTGGTGTTGGGTGGTCCAGTGTGTGTGGTGTTGAGTGGTTCAGTGTGTGTGGTGTTGGGTGGTCCAGTGTGTGTGATGTTGGGTGGTCCAGTGTGTGTGGTGTTGGGTGGTCCAGTGTGTGTGATGCTAGGGAGTCAACTCACAGTTGTAAGAGTTAAGGATGCAATTACCCCAAGTGGTGGCGTGGCAATGTTGTGTGTGTGTTCCCCTCTCAGGAAACAGGAGCCAAGGACCACAGCTATGCTTCCACCAGGGCCATGGGCTATGTATCCAATCCACAGAGACTCCTTGATTCAAGATACCCGTCGCTGACCTTATCTGAGGTGTGCATGCCTATCTGTATGTATGTACGTACGTATGTATGTGTGTACATACGTATATACATATGTACATACATATGTATGGAGTTCTGTTTGTCTATTGTGTGTGTGTGTGTGTGTGTGTGTGTGTGTGTGTGTGTGTATGTGTGTGTGTGTATTATGTGATTTTTCTCTTATTTTCTCCAGTTTGTAAACTATCTATTCTCAAAGACAAATAGTATATTTGATCCAAAGCACAGTGTGGTGTCGCAGTCCATGGAACGCCCTCTGTCACACTACTGGGTATCCTCATCTCACAACACGTATGTTCACTGCATGACTATCACTGTGGCCCACTTCTGTACTGTGAATATACAATGTCCTACATACATGAACATGTACGTATGTGTTTGTGTCTGTGTATGTGTGTGTGTGTGTGTGT
>CAUJGJ010000258.1:2986100-2993600 GCA_963170055.1 Halisarca cf. caerulea | reverse complement strand
AGTCTACATCAACAAGGGAGTGAGATGACCACGACCAGTGAACAACTACAGTACCAATATCACCTACTGTACTGTAATATGCACGATGCATGTTTGCAAATGTGTAACAATATTACAATATATTTACATGTTTGTGCAAAAAATGGCAAAAGCTGTGCCATATAACGCAGAAAACTATCCAAAATATCAGTTTTGCTAGTTACATGTCAGTGTTGGTAGCTAAATGTCAGTTTTGCTAGCTAAATATCAGTGTTGGTAGCTAAATATCAGTGTTGGTAGCTAAATATCAGTGTTGGTAGCTAAATATCAGTGTTGGTAGCTAAATATCAGTGTTGCTAGCTAAAATTAATGCTATCGACATAAAACCAAATGCGATGAAATTTGACTATAATGTCAGCTACGTACATTTAGCTGAATATCGAAATCACTTTTACAGCTAGAAATAATCACTTTCTACACGAACGGCACGTAGGCATCCCAGGCATAGTACACACATGTAGTACATGATTAGTCTCGCATAACCAGCCACTCTTTCCACTCCAGTTTATATGATGACGTCATTCTGCCACGGAAGGTTTCCACAACAAAATGACGTAATCATACAAAAAGAGTGGAAAATGTGGTCTGGGCGGTGAGAGACTAGTACATAATTCCCTTAAAGGAGAAGAGATACACGTATGCAGAGTACCTGAAGCTTCCAGTGAGATCAGAGACTCCTGGGTTCAGGAGGACCTGGGTGAGGTAGTTGGCTCCACGGCTGATGAGCTTCCGTCTCAGATCCCATCCATAAACCCCGCCTTCTCCGCTGTATCTTGTTCCCGTGACGATATCAAAATTCCCCTCCTTCTGTTTTGCTATCATTTGTGGGATGAACTTGGGCTAGAGATAGAAATGCAGCTGTCACATGACTATCACATGCCCATCACACACAACCAATGGGCATGTTAATGCTCATCACATACTGTAGTAATTATGAATACCGTAGTAATACACTCACATGATGTGAGAGGTCTGCGTCCATTAGAATGATAAAATTTCCTGTAGCATGCTTCATCCCATGAACGTACGCTGTACCTGAGGGGGTAGGGGAGGGTATACTAGCTGTGAGCAAGGGTATACTAGCAATGGGTGAGGATATACTAGGAGTAGAGAAAGATATACTAGCAGTGGACAAGAGTATACCAGCAGTGGGCAAAGGTATACTAGCAGTGCACACGACAGCAGATGATGGTATACTAGGAGTGGATGATGTGAGTTCTAACTGCAGGACACATCGTCACTTGCGTACCGAGTCCCAGTTTGCCTGGCCTTGGGCGAAGAAGAATGGTGTCTTCTCCATAGATCTCCTGAAGTTGTTCTGCCACTTCTTGAGTACCATCAGGACTGTTGTCGTCTATCACAACAACCTCAAAATTGTAGCCACTGTAAGTAGGTTTGGAAAGGTGAATGCTTGAGAAATCAAATCACGGACTAGTGTGTATTAGCATGGACATATTATATACCACACATGATCAAACTTAATACAAATACCACCACCCTCGGTGACGTTTTCTCTCGAGAGGTGGGCAAGTATAAACATTGATACTCGAGTGAACCATAAGCATACGTAGTTGGTAAGGTACATGACAGATATTTTCGTGAATAAAACCAATCCTCCATACATACCTCTCGTCAAAGTACTTGGTAATAAGCCAGAGAATGAGGGGCAAATTCTCTCGTTCGTTATATGTGGGAAGAATGACACTGTATTTATCTTCTGCCATTTTACTCTGACCGTGCGCGCTAACGCAGTGTAACGCAAACGACCGAATATTCATGGATATGTACATTGTAGATGCCTTCACAAAAGTACCCTTTTCTGGAAACCCAGCTGCAGTTTGTCTGTTGCGACATGATCTAACGTCTGAGAAGAAGCAATGTATTGCCAGTGAGATGAATCTTTCTGAAACTGCTTTTGTTCTTGTGGCATCAGAAAGCGAGAGCTTCCAAACTGCAACTGAATTCAAGCTCCAATGGTTCACTCCAACATGTGAAGTGCCTCTGTGTGGGCATGCAACCCTGGCAACCTCAGCAGTTCTGTTTAGCATGAATTCAAATAAAGTCCTGCAGTTTTCAACTCTATCGGGTGTGCTGGTTGTGACGAAAGATGAAGCGGAAGGCGGCTTTATGAACATGGATTTCCCTTTGGCTACCATGACACTTAAAGATGACTGGAAAGACGTGGAAGATGTTGTGAGAATCACTGTTGGGGAGAATAAAGTGCAGTGTCTTGCTTATTCCTCATCAACGAAGAAGCTTCTTGTACACCTGGAGGACTCGGTGGGACGCAGAGAGCTGGAGTCACTGTCTCCAGACCCTGCATTCTTGTTGAATGCTCACAGTGGGCGTGTCAGGGGTGTGATTGTCACTGTGAAAGGAGAAGAAAACTACGACTTTTACTCACGATATTTTGCTCCATGGAACGGAATTCCTGAAGATCATGTGACGGGCTCTGCCCATACATTCCTAGCACACTACTGGGGTCAGCTCCTCAAGAAGGATTGTCTCTTTGCACGACAATGTTCAAAAAGAGGGGGAGATGTGAGAATGAAGATACTGGAAAAGAACAGGGTCCAACTGAGTGGACAGGCTTGTATAGTAATGAAGGGGAATTTTTTCATGGCATGAAATTATTGCTAATTATTCAATAGGCAAGGATTAATTCACCTTCTTGGGTATTCACAGCATGAATGGGATATCAGAATATGGTGAAACATGCTTAGTACGTACCCTTGAAGGGGACACAAAATCAGTACTTATTATCAGAGGTACTTACTATCAGGGTTGGTATATGTAAACAAGGTATACACAGGGACAGAATGAAGAGTACTCACTATCCAGGAATATGTATTAACCCGGGTATTCACTGAGCAAGTTCAACTGTAGATGGTACAGTGAATTCTCGTTAACCCTCCACCACTTTATCCAACAAATCTTTTTATCTGCCATCAATTTTGTGCATGAATTGATTGAAAAGGCAACATAGTGATTTGGACAATCCGCCACACTCATTAATCCACCCAATTTTTTTCAAAACGAATTGTGGTGGATTAACGAGAATTCACTGTACTTTAAGTTATGCAGAAAAGGAAGCACTGACAAGGGAAGAACAGACAAGGGAAGAACAGACAAGGGTAGCACAGACAAGGGTAGTAGAGAAGGAGCACAGACAAGGGTAGTAGAGAATGAGCACAGACAAGGGTAGTAGATTTTTGTGTATGTGGAAATGGCAACTATCTAATGGCGTCATAAATGCAAATTTATATGTGAATTGAGAAGCTTATGATCATTGGATAAAATAATAAAAATTGTAGATAATGTAAGTTGAATTAAACAAAAATAATTAAATATAAAAGTATATCAGATATCTAGAACCTGAATGTACCAACAATGGGATATGCTTTGAACTGCCGCAATCGATGGTGTGCCGTTAATTCTAAATTTATGTCATGCAGTAAATAATTAAGAGTGATCATGTTTTATCATAATCTTACAAAATGCTAGCTTGCAAGTTTACCATCATACTTTCATTATAGCTATTAGGGAATTCCATGGCATAAACTTACAAATTTGAAAAATAATCTGGAGGTATTATCATATTAAATTGGAGTTCATGTTCTAATTACCTTATAATGTCTCGCTGTTGCATGACGGCTGCTCTGGTTTGTTTGCTAGGCTAGAAATAAACCACGTAATCAATCCTGGACATGTAGGTGATGTTTGTTTTGGCTCTCAAAATTCAATTGCGGTGTCCAAAACTAATTTTTTCGACGCCTTCCAAATCGGCGCGAACAAAATGGCTGCTTTGGGAGAATTACAGGTAGGTACTTGCTGGAAAGCTACTCACTTAAGTCAAATTACGCATTGGTTTTAAGTTTCTAGCGATGCATGCTCAGAGAGCATTTTAGGACTGTACATTTGTACACTATAAGAATATGTTATGTCTACTCTTGTAGAAAGCAGTGGACGATTTGTACGAGTTTCGAGACTTGTTCTTTGAGGACCATTCTTTGGAGGAAGCAGCTAAGAAGGACGCACTTGTGGAGCAAAAGATGAAAGATACGTTGAAACTACTCGAACCAGTTGACGGTATGAATTAGATCTGCATGGAGTCCACAGGACAGTACTTTTTGGTTAACGTTTCTGCTTTGCATCTTTGCTTTGTGTTTGTGTGCATAGAGGATAAATTTCGGGCTCAGAAACACTACTTAGAGGGAAAATCCCTCAATGTAACGCCTGTTGCTAGTCAGCAAGCAGTAAAGTTGCTGGAGAGAGCTGTCAAACTGGACCCAAAGTTGACCGATGCTTGGAACCAACTTGGAGAGTGTTACTGGAAGAGCGGGAAACCTTTGGAAGCAAAGAACTGCTTCCTTGGAGCTTTGCAGCATGTATGTATGTATGCGTACTTTTGTATGTCTTAAATACAAAAGTACATCATACATGATTTGCACATGTATGATGATCCCGTATAGCTTCAGTGTTCATGTGTAGTGCGAGGGGTCCAATGTGTGTAGTGGTAGTCTTGCTTGCATTGCACAGGAAAAGAACAAGATCTCGCTGCGAAACTTGTCCATAGTGTTGCGAAATGTGGATCAGGGGGCAGGAAACCATGCCAAGAACGTCAAGGACAGCCTGGACTATGCTAAGGAAGCAGTTTCACTAGACATAGCTGATGGACAATCATGGGGTGAGCCTCCAGGGAATACGTGTATGTTAGTGCACACACACACACACACACACACACACACACACACACACACACACACACACACACACACACACACACACACACACACACACACACACACACACACACACACACACACACACACACACACAATGGTTTGTTCTTGAGCGATGTTTTCTCCCCATTATCATTTTGTGTGTGTGTGTGTGTGTGTGTGTGTGTGTGTGTGTGTATGTGTGTGTGTGTGTGTGTGCATATGTGCATGTGTGCATGTGTGTGCATATGTGCATGTGTGCATGTGTGTGTATATGCAAACATATATGATAGGTATGTGCATTTGTTTTATGTGTTAATGGAAAATGAACATGTCAAAAATAGAGTCATTAGCACTATTACTAAGATATGACATCGTGCTAATGCGCAGCTTCCTCTTCTACTGAGGTTTGGTTGGTTGGTTTATCCAGAGAAGTTTGTTCTTGTGAAGAATTTCTCTTGTAAGAAATAATGCCGTTTCAACAGTTGCAACATTGGAGACTGGATAAGTTTACAATCTCTGGTACCAGCATACTATTTCCTACTTATCAGAACTTCTGCTTGACAGAATTTTCTCGTCTTCGTACATAATGGATAAAGACAAACACACTTCTTGTCCACAAATTTGAGTGAAACAAGTTCACCTTAAATAGGCATCTCTGTGTGGGCGTTTCATGCACATTTAAGAATACATAGTCATGGAGGCTTTGTTTCTTTGGAAATTGAACACATTGATGTGTGCGAAAATTTAAGGCATCATCTGTTAGTTAAGACATCGTAAGTTATTATCAACTGGTTGTTGTCAGGACAAGTGTTTTAGTTGTTGTCAGGACAAGTGTTCTGTATCTTTTTTTCTATTCTCCCTGATCAGCTATTCTTGGCAATGCCTACATGTCTCTTTTCTTCATCGGTGGACAAGATTGGGAAGTGATCGACAAGGCATTGGCAGCCTTCTCTAATGCTGTTTGTCCTTGCACTGACCGTTCTCTTGGTGTGCGTTGACTGTGTGTTTTGTTTGCCCCATGTAGGAGAAGGACAAGAAGTCCCTCTATAGTCCTGATTTGCACTACAACAGAGCATCTGTGAGTGTGTTTGTGCAGTTTCCTATGCTGATGTTTGTGTGTTTATGTTTGTTTGTTTGTTTATTCATTTGTGTGTGTGTATATGTTTGGGTACTTGTGTATTTGTTTTTGTGTGTTTGTATGTGTGTGTGCACCTGTGTGTTTGTGGTGATACATTGTGCACAATGCATGCTTGCAAAACCCCTTTGCTCTACTTCCACAGCTGTACAGGTATACAGAGGACTATTCCAAAGCATTGGAAGGCTTTCAGATGGCAGCCCGTCTTGATCCTGGCTGGCCTTCCCCTCACAAAGAGGCAGACAATCTTGTTCAGCATCTCAAGGAGTTCCAATCACTCATTGAAAGCAAGGTATAATTGGAAGTCATACAAATCGTAAACAAACAAGCAATAAACTTGTTGAATTTTGCATTACATCTTTTATATTTGATGTTCAATTTTAAAGGATTATCTATATTCTGCCTGTACCACCGTCTCCAAAATTTCAATTGTTTGTACAAATTGTTTATTGATTTTGCCCAGCACAATCACATCTGTTGTGATCCCATTTCCCCTCAATCATTCACACAAACCAGGGCAAGATGAAGGCAAAGCAAGTGGAGAGGTGTGTTGATAAACTGAAGCAGACGGAAGAGAAGGGGACAGTGTCCACAGCGCTGGAAGGAGGGGCAGAGGAGTTGACTGTGGCTATTGTGGGCCACAGTACAACCAGCAGTATAACCATGTATGTATGCTGCGTGTTTGATGTGTATGGTGAAGCTGTTATTAAGATACACCTTCACAATACAGCCACCTCCTTTAGCAGGACACCATGTGCATTAGATGCTTGTATGTGTGCATGCGTGCGTGCGTGTGTGTGTGCTAGATGTGACTTCCTTAGTCTGTGGAACAAATGTCTTAGATCTGCTGTTCTTCAAAAACGAATGTACATCACAACTCTCCACTCCACCAAGTTGCTCATTGGCCACCTCTTCATGTTGTCCAATGCTCTATAGCCCACCTACTAGTTGCTGTATTGAGTGTCAATCTTCCAATGGTTTGCGTAACAAGAAGCTATCGGAAGTCGCCAGCAACACACTTGTAGCTTGTGCATGACTACTTCTCCGTTTGCAAACAGTGATTAACTGTGTGAATACACATTTTCAGAAACAATTAAATGACTTTTTTAGGACAAGTACTGTGCGTTTATTGCAAAATTAAACTTATGCAAAACTGAATTGTATTAGGTACAATGTGTGTGTGGTGATCTGCACACATGTAGGCACACAAACACACACACACACACACATGCACACACACAAACAAGCATACACACACACACACACACACACACACACCAGTAGCGGATCCAGGCAAGGGCGCCCAGGGCGCCCCCCCCCCCCCCCCTATTTTGTGAACGCCTCAATTTTTAAAAAAGAACAACTTACAATCTTTATTGTGAAGTCAGAAAGATTGGTAATGAAAGGTTTAAACAAGAAACAAAAATGAGTGAATAGGAATGAGAAGGGTCAAATTACTGTATTCTGATCAATTGCCAATAAGAAAAGTTTCTTCTGTTTCGAAAAAACTATCACCGATTCTCCACAAGTTGTGAGTCAGCCATTTTGTTATACTGGGAATGAGCATGCTTGATGGCATCATCAGTGAACAAATGGCAGAAA
>CAUJGJ010000258.1:2951100-2978600 GCA_963170055.1 Halisarca cf. caerulea | reverse complement strand
ACTGTTGTACGCAGATTTGCTGCAGCTTCACGTATGAACTCCGTTGGAGTGGTTGCTTCTCCCAAACTTGAACGCCGAGTTCCCCCACCAGTAGCCCACAAACCACCGAAAATGACCCACCGCCACAGGGCGGACACAACTATTGGTACTTTGAACGAGTCCCCAGTGGTTGAGTCCCTGGACCTTCCCAGACCGAGCTCATTTTCAGGCGCCCCGATTGCAGAAGAGGACAGCCCTCTCTTGAAGGCCATCAAGGAAGCAAGGCTAAAGAAAGCCATTACTCATGATAGATCCACCCCACACGTTCACGGCGAAGTGCAAGATGAAATTCACTGATCTGAGAGATATTTGTCCCTATGTATGTGAATTCTTATGTCTATACAGTGTCTATACCTACCTTGAAGCAAACCTGTACACTCTCACACTGCACAGCACACAAAACACAAGGACCTCTTATCTTGATTTGCCATCTTTGATTATGAATCTTCCCCTTTTTATTTGATGACCTGTCACTTTAATTTTGTTGCTACATTTGCTTGTTCTTTCAGTCCAGTCAGATTGAACACACACACACACACACACACACACGCACGCACGCACGCACACACACACACACACACACACACAGACATGTACACACACACATACACACACACACACACACACACACACACACATACACACACACACACATAGACACATACACACACATGCACACACACACATACACACACATGCGCACACCATTTCCATTCCTACCTATTGTATTGTATTGATAGCTGCAATTGTAGCTGTGAAGTTATTGTATTAATAAATTTGTGATATTGAATGAAAGCAATTTATAGTGTTTAGTATAATGTATATTATAATAGCTTTAAATGTATGTTGTCAGATTAAGAAAAACTAAATATAGTAGTTCCCATACATTTCCAGTGTCCAAGGTATAATAAAGGTGTCCAGGCGGCCATTTTCTAGTACAAATTCCCATCAATAAATGTCTGCAGAAGCTGCTGGTGAACGCTCTCTGATATTCTCATCTGTGAATATAGCATAGCAAGTAGGTTACAGGGGATGTGTGGTACAGAGGACATCAACGTACATTGTAAACAAGGGGCAATTCACCAAACTTCACTCTTGTCTGAAACTCACTGGCCTGCGTACAGAATGATCAACAACATCACATCACTCACACAGTAGACAATAGTGCAAAACGATCCATCTTACAAGAGTCCTGGAAGCTCTCAGGAACTTGTCCAGGTTTGACGTAATGCTCTTGTATTTTTTGGGCTTATTCGGTGTTATCTCAGGATGGACCCTGTTCCCTGCAAGTTTTCCCAATCGGTCCATCTTTGTAACAAACGGATGCAAGTCAAGAAGATGCTCATTGACCAGTTTGTGTGGCTGCGTTGATATCGGTAGCATTATGCATGAGAGAGAAAACAAAAACAACATAAACAGTATAATAAGTAGTGTTGCGTCTGCTCAGGTCACAGCTCTAGTCAGTTGTCACATGTTGTTACATGGTTATTATGTGGTAAAACGTGGTTGCCATGTGGTTGTCATGTGGTTGCCATGTGGCTGTCATGTGATTGCCATGTAATTGTCATGTGCTTGCAAAGTGTGACACAATAACATGGATAGACAAGAAAGACATTTGTTACTTATCCAAGGACATTAAGACTTGGCCAACAATGCTACAAGAAATACCTTCCTTGGTTGAAGGTAGAAACCAGAAATGTTGGCTTTCACAATGGACCTCATCAACTGCCTCTTCTTAGCTGCTGTAGGTGATCTTCTAAGCTGTTGGAGGAAGGACAACATACAAGTGCATAACTGTATACTCCTTGATAATGTGTACTTGTCACTACCATGTCTCCATGGAGATAGC
The DNA here is from genome assembly GCA_963170055.1 of Halisarca cf. caerulea. Taxonomy (NCBI): domain Eukaryota; kingdom Metazoa; phylum Porifera; class Demospongiae; order Chondrillida; family Halisarcidae; genus Halisarca; species Halisarca cf. caerulea. Next base: position 2,976,712 of record CAUJGJ010000258.1, on the reverse strand, counting down.
GAATGGCGGACTCTGCTACTCTTCTGTGCAGATCCAGAACAGACGTTTGCAAGGAGGGACTGGCTGGTAGGAGCACCTCCTCTTCAAACTGCTCATTCCTGCGGTCCTCGATGACAGCACTGGTGATGTTGGTGGAGCCATAGGCACATGCTACTTGGATCACAATGGCTACGAAGCACAGAAGATGCATTTCAAAGAGCTGGATCCTGTGATGCAAGGTAGTTCAATTCTTGTATAAAGTAGCTACTCTTCTGTAGTTTTCTGAAGATTTCCAAGTGGTGATGGCAATACAGCGTACGTGCGTGCCTTTTATAGGGATCATGAGATGCATGAACGGTCATGTACTTGGAATTTAACTAGACCGCTATGGTTCCACCACAGCTTGGACGACAAACGAGGGAAAACCCCCTAAAGCGTACGACGTGGACCATAATTTGCATACCAGATCTTAAAATGGCTGCTAAGTTTCCGAACTGCAAAATCTGTTTCGTTTTGCTTCAATTCCTAGTGTTAGTGTTACTTACTGAGGGTGGAAATGTTGAATTGACTAACTGGGAAGGGAAAACCTACGATCAAATGCATGAACCTACCCTTAAACCGTATTCTTTGCCTATTCTGCCGTACGAAGGCGGTTATAGAGGACTGGAGCCGGTAATTGACGAACGCACGTTGAAAGTCCATCACACGGGACATCACAAGACGTATACGGACAATATGAACAGCTTGCTGTCCTCTTGGAGAGGTTCTGTGAGTATGAAATGATGAGCGTGTGACATGGTGCACAGAGGACAGGTACGAGAAGTGTACCAAGTACATTGTTAAGTGTGTGTGCGTGGGGGGGGGGGGGGGGGGGGGTAAAATTTCAGATTTTGCATTCGTGCATTCATATGTTCCACTTTGTACAGGGTAACCATGGTGAACTTGCTCATAGTTCCCTGCTGGACATTCTCATGAATGTTAGTGCTGTCCCTGAGAACTGGAAGACCGGGATTATCAACAATGTTGGGGGGTAAGCTAGGATAGACTTAACAGGAACAGCAATGTGTTTGTTATGAGCAAATCTGATTGATATTCCTGACTGACAGTAGTCTAGTCTGACGTAACCTGCCTTTCCTACTAATGCCAATTACAGTGGAATTCTGTTAACATGAAGTTACTTTAACGAAATTTTGGTTAACTTTAAAGTAGCAAATAGCCTTGAATGCCCCAGTATTCCTAATTGTTCTGATAACATGAAATTCCAATAAAATGAAGATTTTGCATTAGTCCCTTGAGTTTCATCTTAAGAGAGTTCTGATGTACTTCATAAAACAGAAGAAAGTGTCAGTTATGCCTTATTAGGGACATTCATGAGGTGGAATCTGCTCTATAAATAAACAAATAAATTTAACTGCAGTTACAGGAAAAAGATGCTATAATCCAGTTATGTTGATTCCAGATTTTGTCAAATTTAACTATACCCAACGATTCACCCTATGAATTCTCCAATGGGATAACTTTTGGTGAAACCACTTTCGTCATATTATTTTAAAGTGGTGTGTATAGCAGTGTGTATAGTGGTGTGTATAGTGGTGTGTATAGCAGTGACGTGTATAGTGGTGTGTATAGTGGTGTGTATAGTGGTGTGTATAGTGGTATGTATAGTGGTGTGTATAGTGGTGTGTATAGTGGTGTGTATGCAAGCTAAGTTTTGCTACATAGTTTTCTCATCTCTACAACACATACATTGGAACCGCTCATAACAAACTTCCTGTGTGGTGAGACCTCTCCACGACAGACTGTTTTTGTGGTCGGGTAGGCTGTTATGCATACAGCCAGGAGCGCATAGCACTTATGCACCTATCAATCTAATGCCCCACTCCCCCCCATGCGGGCATAGGTTAGGCAAGGGTGGGGATTCACCTCTCATGGGAAATGAAGTCCCCATCCCTGGGGCATACTTGAGGAGGTGAATCCCCCACCAAAGCCCATGATGTACAATCGGGGATTTACTTGAAATTGACCATAAAGCACGTGCACCAACATGACACGGCAGTCAGGGCAAGTTGAGAAAATGTCAAGTCATGGGGTGCAGGGGTGGCTCAGTGGTAGCTAGTGAATACTTTGGAACCAAAGAAGTGTGGTTCAAATCCCATGTGCACCCTGCACCCCATTTGATTTGAGATAAAGTACTACTGCTTGGCCATACAATGTGCATGTTTGTGATTGCATTGTGTTGTGTGTTTCGTGGGTTGAACACGGGCAAGATTCGATGGGCCAGAACATTGGGCAGCTGATTGAAATGACACCCCCCTGGTAGGATTCATCTTGAAAATCAATAAGAACACAATTTGCCTTTGTAGCCATTTAACAAGAGCAGGCCAAAGGACGTGGAACAATGGAAAGATTGAACAATGCAAAGAGAACTCTTGAAATCCAACAAAAGTTCACTTGGGAATACAACACATGCAATAGACATAATATATTATTGAAGGGTGAAATCCCGTCATCTGGGGCCACATTTGGAGGTAAATCCCTACCTAAACCCCGTGATTTGCCAGCATGGGGGGAGGTGGGGCAACACTTTGATAGGTGCATTAGGTCAGGAAATTAATTATTAATTGCCTAATTATTATGCGCTCCTGATACATCACAACCTCTGAATGATGGAAACCTCTGTACAACAAACCATTTATCAGTTCCACAGTGTCCATTATAGAGAGGTGCCAACATATGCCTCAAGATTTATCACAAAGTATACTCCGTGTTTTATATGTCACAACAGATGCGTGTCTTGTTGCACATGTTTGGGAGTCACAGGAGACACCAGTACATGCACAGGCAAGCAATTGGGCATGCACTCACCCAAATAGACAACATTTATGGGAAATTGGCAAATGGTGGTCTCCCCTTGTGCGTCTCTTGTAGGTTTGTAAACCACAATCTCTATTGGGCTGTAATGTGCAATGACCCTGGGAGCAATCAACCAGAAGAACCACTTTTGGGGAAATTACAGGAGACCTTTGGAACCTTTGAAGGATTCAAGGACCACTTCACTTATGCTTCCCTGAGTGTGTTCGGTTCTGGCTATGTCTGGTTGGTGGAAGATGGCAATGGGAATTTACAGATAATCAAGACAAAGAACCAGGTATTTTTGTAGGGTTATACCCGCACAAATGTACCCTTAGACTTATCATATGCACTTCCAATGGTGCTGCGTTGTGTGCTTGTATTCCGTGCCCACTTTGTACCTGTGTGTTGTAGTTATGATAACAAAAGTAGCATAGAACCGTTTTAGAAATGGTTTGTCCCAGAACTCATGTAAATTCTTGTATGAGTCTGCATGTTTGTAAATTCCACACTGGTGTTGAATTTCATCATATGCTGTATTGGTTGGTGAAGTGTCAATGCTTAACTGACACTCTAGGACTCTCCTCTGTCCATGGGCCTGTACCCGCTTCTGGTAGTGGACTTGTGGGAACATGCGTACTACCTGAAACACCAGAACAAGCGCAAGCAGTATCTTGAAGAATGGTGGAGGGTGGTGTGTTGGAGAGAAGTGGTCATGCTCCAAAGATACTGGCGAGCTTTGAGAGGAGAAGAACTCAGTCAAGCACACACAGAACTGTAGTTAATTTCATTTGCTATAAGCGTTCACTAATTCATGAGCAATATAAGCCTCCATGTATAACGTAAACATTACATGTAGCAAGGCAAAATGGCTGGCAAAGACACACTTTTAAGCCAGTTATGCAAACGACTGGAGAACCCCATGACAAAGCTCAGTTCTTTTTAGAGGCATCAGGGTGAGATCTAGAAGTTGGTTGGATTTAGCCAGCTTCTTCCCAGCCATCACAGTCTCTGTCTTGCATGGATCATCTCCCTCGGTTCCTTGAATTCATCTACCGCACATTCTATAGATGCTGTTAGCTGTTCACCACAGGCACTTATTCCTCTTTGATGTAGTATCTAATTTTAAAGTTCGTCAGCTCTTTGTACACCCTTCTCCCTGATATATACACAATATGTTATTTACGTATAATATTAATATGTGTGCTATCAAAATATAATCATGGAAAATTGTCTTTGGTTCAAGAATGACACTGCATCAGTCTCCAAAAAGCTACTGACAATTAAATTACTACCTAGACGTTTGTTTTGGTTACGTTATTGAGAGTTACTGTATGCTATTACCCTTTTCCTGAAATAGTGAGTTCTGAGACCTGTGAGCCCTTTAGGTGACGCATGAAGAGGGTGAATTTGGTGAAGCCAGACAGTAGTAATTAATATTATTATTAGTACTTATCACTGCAAAATTTCACTCATATATGTTGTACACTACCATCACTTAATGTGAACACTGTTACATTGTGTCCATACGAATGAACCTACTATAGCTAAGCCTATAATTTTACTAGCTATGTGTCAAGTTTTGAAGCCGTTGAATTAGTTGATCAATGCAGTGATTCTATAGCTATTATTGATCACTCTGAAAAATAAAGCTTTTTAATTTGAAATACTTCTCCTTTGCATTCCTGATACTTGAAATCAGGAGGAGGATATGCACCTCCTGGACAAGAGGCTGTGTGCGAGTATCCCATCCAGAGTGTGAACCACACATGGCCTCCGTATTTATAGTTGAGCATGATGTAGTCGTCGTCCCTCACATTCTCTCCAATAGACTTATCTTTAGCATACACCCTGAATACTTCACCCCCACATTGATCCGCCTCTATGTTCATGCCGAATTTGGATGAAGGTGCACCTGGGCAACTGGCCACTCCACCGTCTATACCCCAGGCAGACACCCATTTTTTAGCATGGATGTAGTAAAGTCCAACGTCATCACCCACTTTGATCTTTCCTGATCCTTTTCTCTTGTAAATTTGGAAGATTTCACCGGCACAGGTTTGCTTCTCTGGTGGAAAGTGTTCCCCAGGACAACTTGCAGGTACACATTTGAATTGTGGCCAACATCCCAGCCAGTGTCCTCCTTTGGCAGGGTACTTGATGCCCACCGTGTTTCCTGAGATAACTGTGAAGGACAGAGCGAAAAGTTGTATGCTAATTACATACAGTACACTGCTTGATATTGATACACTATATGCAGTCACTTCTGATTTATCCGACACTGGTTTATCCGGAAACCTCATTTATCTGACCCTTTGTTATAAATCCCCATCACTAAACTGTACACAATTTTACCTGATTAATCCAACACCTGGTTAATCCGACACATTTATGGGGAACAGATGCCGTCGGATGAACCAGAGCCCACTGTACAGTATGTCTATATCATTTAGAAGAAGTTTGTGAAATATTTCAAAATTAAATCAAATAATTTATTATATAGCAATTAATAATAATTTATTATATAGCCATTTAATTATATAGCAATTTATTATATAGCAATTAATGCATGCAAGTTTAACTTAATTACCGGTTCAGGGGTAATCATGCTGCATTACATATACACAGCATGCTGACACCCAACACACTTTCAAGCACATGCACTCACACAACTCACCGGTTTTACCAGCCTCGGATGTTGCAATGTACGCTGCAATCAGGATTGCTCCCAACATCAGCACGGATAGTGCCCTCATTTTTCAGAAACGTTCTTGACTGTTCAGGAATTGTCTCAACCTGTTGCTGTGTGCAGACACCTTCTAACACCTGCAGCTAAATTGCTGATTCTATATTGTCTTGTCCTCAATGCACTTTATCTTGCTTCTGCTCTCTCTTTTATACACAGGCTTTTCCTGCTTGTGTGTGTAGTAGGTAATCTCACCATAAACTGTAGTTGCTGTGCAAGAGTACTGTATGTATGACTGTTGTGAAAATGGCGAGTATATTATGCCTACACGTGTGGAATCTGAAATGTTTAACATGACTGAATGGATTCAGCCCTTTCTCTGTTCGTAAGGGGAATGAATAAGAAGACTGCCACCATTCACATACAGGATCCGGAGACTTGCATCTTTGATGGCAGTGAAGAATCTTGACTCCACCGTACAATGAGCGATTGCATCAGATGCATGTCATGATTGGATTCAGCTCAACTTATTCACCCATCACATGCTTTTGTGGATCAAGATGCATCTCGCCATCAATTTGTAACTGAGTCTATGGGGATTGGGCTCACCCTAACCCTATGCCCATCTAGCACCATGTGTAACACTCATTTGTCAACTTTGCCGTCACTGGCAATGCACATGCACACGCTAGAACACACTGTCACTGCCATCATTACTTTGCTCAACAACCTGGCAACTGCCACATGGTCCATAACATAAGACAAAAGAGCTGAGGCATTGCACCCGTCTATAGTTAATGATTGTGTAATACATCATCATGACACGTGACTACATCGTCATGACATGACTACATCATCATGACACGTGACTACATCGTCATGGCACGTGACTACATCACTACGTCACAGAATAACAGAAAAAAATACCATACTATCAGTTATATCAACACAAAAACAATACACTGTCTAGCACAAACTGTTCCTAGGATATACACGACACAGGCCTAAATCTAGAAATGTTACACATGCACACACACCCTATTTTGTGTCAGTGCTCTTTTGACAATGGACAACTCATGCCTACAGTTATTCTTTTCCATTTGGAAAACTTACACATACGCACACTTTCAACTTCTTTATTGAACAACAGGTTACAACAATGAAGGAGCCACATAACATAAAACAAATGCCCATGCATATTATACACAATCTATGATACACTACACATGTACTGTGACACTGAATTGCAATAACCATGAGTTATATTATTCTAGTTGTAGGACTATTGTTAAACACGTCTTGAATGATACTCAAAATAGTTCTTGTCACAAAATAATCATTCGTATCATGAGTTATGTCATGAGCTATGTACATAGGGTAACGCATAAATGGGATTGAAACGTGTTAACATGATAACAGTTTACAGGGTAAACATTGAGGTACCAGTCATAGAACACTTATAGTCTAGTTGTACATTATGATATTTGCATACACCAAACCATGTATGATTCTTGAATGGCAATTTGAGCCAAATTATATTTCAGACTACGAATCCGAGAGAGAGATGATTTGCATAGTTGGTGGAGTCGTTCAAGACTTTGATCATCAATCATTCCCACGATCCAACCTGAATTGCCCATAGCTTGCATCTGACTTTAGCAGCACTCATGTTTGAAACCAACTAGTACCGATCTAGATTTCTCTGGGAAGCATCAGCAAAATTTTCCTTCAGATATACACTCTACTCAATCTAGATGACCTCCTTCACTTCGTCCTTCGTTAGAGCAATATCAGCTAGGCCTTTGATCGGTGGGATATATCATGAGTTGGAAAAGAATATCCATGCCATTCAAGGACCACAGAACACCTGTTCTGATACAGATAGTTTACACACACACACACACACACACACACACACACACACACACACACACACACACACACACACACACACACACACACACAAAGTACATATCCAGACTACATACATATGTACCCACATGTGGTAATCTGAAAAATTCTCTTCTCCTACTTGGAGTGCTAGGAGCAAGGTACTGGATGAATCTGTATTCGCTATATTACATTTACTGTTGTACACTAGCTATATGAACAGTACAAATTACCATAATATCTTGTGCCATGATACCTTGTGTAACAGCTCGGTCACACATTAAAGGTTGCTACCACAACTTGTAGCACCACAGGCTTGTTCGGTGTCAAATCTATTGAGGCAGCAGTGCTCGTTTGGTGTCAAATCTATTGAGACAGCAGTGCTCGTTTGGTGTGAAATCTATTAAGACAGTGGTATAAGTAGCTGCGTACAGTGGGACCTGTCCGCACGGTCATCTCATTAGTGTGGTCAACTACACCCAAATGATTGCCAAATTGCCTTCCTGAACAAACAACTCCCATGTACATGTATAGTTATGCACTAATCCAGTTTGTGGAAGAACAAAACAAAAACTGGACATGTATGGCAGTCATCACCCGGGTAATGATTGCAGGGTTTAATGCAGTCAATTAGGTATTAACCATATCAATTATATGCCTGTACACAGGGGAGGGGGTTTGAGGGGGCTCCACCAAACCTCCCTTTGTGCAGACATTTAACAGAAAATTTTTTTTACCCCACTGACTGACTTGAGGCAAACAAATCAAAATTCCAAAGTGATACTGATGATGTTAGATGCATGGGGCAGGTGATGCAACAGGGTGCAATGATTGCATCATGCTACATTACATGAAACTCTAGAGAATATCTTTGGTGAGCCCTGTGTACATGAGGCCTGAAGATGGAATTGCCAATCAAGTTTACCAAATGAAAATCAATTTGCAGGGATAGAAGTCAGTTACATCCCGTTTCACTCGCATCATACCTGACCATGGGTCATCGCCAGTGACCTTGGCATCACCTCAGTCTTGGGCCATAACCTGGATATCACATGTAATGTAACTATAACATAATATATGTATATTATATATTATATAGATATATGATACATATGATATGTATAATGCTTAAAGCTGCAGCAGGGCACAGGGGTAGATGGACATACACAGGGTGTTTATAACTGACCATGTGTTACTTGGATTGTGGGTGTTTCTTGCTTGCAACATCATCAATGTGCAGCTGCTACAGGCTCGTCATTGAGCATACATTTTGACAGTATGATCTGTATTAGTATAGCTGCTAGCCCTGTACTTCTCCTGTGTGGACGAGGAGAAGTACGGGCGCGCAAAGGGTAAAAGTAGGGGCTAGCAGCTAGACTAGATCTGTATTTGAATTTTGGTCCATCCATACACGTGCACATGATGCTGTATGCACGCATGTGCATGACGACAAATATCTGGCAATAGTAATGCTATATGTGTGTGTGGTAATGGTATGAAGTGGAACTTGACTAATACAGTCACCATTGGGAGAGAAATTCCCTGGCTACTTTACACAGGTGACTAGGTGCTCATTGATATTCATTGCAGGGAAGCAATGTGGTCAAAAGCAAACGGCTACTATCACTAGCTATAGGCTTCCAGCTAGAGAACAGTAAAGGGGCAGGCTATGTGAGACTAGTATAAGACGACGGAAGAAGCCATTTGGTACCCAAAGGGGTGATTGTATAACACCTCAGGCAGGTGACTGGATTAAACCGGATGTGATAAATGGGAATGGACGGTTGTTTGTTCGGGAAGGCAATTCGGTGATCATTTGGGTGTAGTTAACCACACTAATGAGATGACCGTGTGGACAGGTCCCACTGTACACAGCTACTTACACCACTGTCTTAATAGATTTCACACCAAACGAGCACTGCTGCCTCAATAGATTTGACACCAAACGAACACTGCTGTTTCAATGGATTTGAAAACCAAACGAGTCTGTGGTGCTACAAGTTGTGGTAGCAACCTTTAATGTGTGACCGAGCTGTTCCACAAGGTATCATGGCACAAGATGTTATGGTAATTTGTACTGTTCATATAGCTAGTGTACAACAGTAAATGTAATATAGAGAATACAGATTCATCCAGTACCTTTCTCCTAGCACTCCAAGTACGAGAAGAGTTTTAGATTATCATGCATGTGGGCACAAATGTGTCTATGTATATACTGTGTGTGTGTGTGTGTGTGTGTGTGTGTGTGTGTGTGTGTGCGTGTGTGTGTGTGTGTGTGTGTGTGTGTGTGTGCGTGTGTGTGTGTGTGTGTGTGTGTGCGTGTGTGTGCGTGTGTGTGTGCGTGTGTGTGTGTGTGTGTGTGTGTGTGTATTCCATTTAAAAATGGAAAAAGGATGTAGGTATGAGTTGTTGATTTCCCATAAAGCACCAACACAAGGTAGGGTGGTTGTAGCATCGTGTCAGATGGGCGTGGGGTTAGACCTGCTTGAGACTGAAGCAGGGCATAGGGGTAAGCATACACTGGGGTAGATGGACATACACAGGGTGTTTATAACCGACCATGTGTTACTTGGATTGTGGGTGTTTCTTGTTTGCAACATCATCAATTTGCAGCTGCTTCATTAGGGGCACTTGCATTGATATTGCTTCATGTACTTGGAATTTGAGTAGACCAAAAGTTCCACCACAGCTTGGATGACAAACGAGGGGAAAGCCCCTACAGCATACAACACAGACCATTTGCATACCAAGTCTTAAAAATGGTTGCTAAGTTACTGAGCTGCAAAATTTATTTTGTTTTGCTTCAATTTCTATTGTTTCTACTACTTCCTGAGGTAGTCTGATGTAGCCAGACTAATTCTCGCTGTGGCTGATGTCACCAGGATTCCCGGTGGTGTCAGTCACAATGAGGATGGGTCTGGCCACATCAGACTATTACTGAGGGTGGAAATGTTGATTTGACTACGTGAGAAGAGAAAATGTATGAGTTGCATATGTTTGGGAGTCACAGGAGTCACCAGTACATGCACAGGCAAGCAATTGGGCGTGCACTCGCCCAATAGACAACATTCATGTGAAAGTGTCCAATGGTGGTCTCCCCTTGTACGTCTCTTGTAGGTTTGTAAACCACAATCTCTATTGGGCTGTAATGTGCAGTGACCCTGGGAGCAATCAGCCAGAAGAACCACTTTTGGGGAAATTACTGGAGACCTTTGGAACCTTTGAAGGATTCAAGGACCACTTCACTTATGCTTCCCTGAGTGTGTTCGGTTCTGGCTATGTCTGGTTGGTGGAAGATGGCAATGGGAATTTACAGATAATCAAGACAAAGAACCAGGTATTTTTGTAGGGTTATACCCGCACAAATGTACCCTTAGACTTATCATATGCACTTCCAATGGTGCTGCGTTGTGTGCTTGTATTCCGTGCCCACTTTGTACCTGTGTGTTGTAGTTATGATAACAAAAGTAGCATAGAACTGTTTTAGAAATGGTTTGTCCCAGAACTCATGTAAATCCTTGTATGAGTCTGCATGTTTGTACATTCCACACTGGTGTTGAATTTCATCATATGCTGTATTGGTTGGTGAAGTGTCAATGCTTAACTGACACTCTAGGACTCTCCTCTGTCCATGGGCCTGTACCCGCTTCTGGTAGTGGACTTGTGGGAACATGCATACTACCTGAAACACCAGTGGAGAGTAGTGTGTTGGAGAGAAGTGGTTATGCTCCCAAAGATATTGGTGAGCTTTGAGAGGAGAAGAGCTCAGGAAAGCACACATAGAACAATAATTATTCATGAGCAATGAAAAACGTCCATGTGTGACGTATAAACATTACATGTAGCAAGATAAAATGGCGGACAAAGACACGCTTTTGAGCCAGTTTATGCGAACGACTGGAGAATCCCATGACAAAGCTCAGTTCTTTTTAGAGGCATCAGGGTGGAATCTAGAAGTTGGTTGGATTTAGCCATTACTGAATGCGAACCTAGTCTTTATTTTCCTCCTGCTTTTGTGTGCTCTCCTAATCTGCACGTGACTCGAGTAGAAAGCGGTGGACTCATTTTACAGCGGGAAGTCAGAAAACGACCTTTCTGTCGAAGTAAGGGGGTTAATTTATACATTTCAAAGATATAGATTGCGAATAGTAGTGTCTGTCAACCACAGAGTATATACCTGTCATTAGAGTTCATTGTTATTCCTTCTATACACACACACACACACACACACACACACACACACACACACACACACACACACACACACACACACACACACACCACACACACACACACACACACACACACACACCACACACACACACACACACACACACACACACACGTACTAATCCGATTGCATATAATTCTTGCTATGTAACCTCCATGCAATGCAGGAACAATGGCCGCCACCTCCTTCACATTCTGCTAGAACTTTTGCTAGTATGGGAGACTACCAGCGGCAGAAGCAGACATCTAAAGATGATGACTCGCAGAGCTTCTTTGCCGGTGGCTCTGAACACAGGTTTGCACTCAAAGCTACAGTTTCTGTTTTTTGTGACTGATTGTTGCTTCTGTGACGGTATGCCTGTTCATCTATGGCCTGGTACTACTACTGTGTGTGGCTGTTTATCATTATGTCAACATTGTGTATGTACGTACTTATCTGTATTATGTATGTACATGTGTGTGTATGTATGTATGTATGTATGTATGTATGTATGTATATATGTATGTGTGTATGTACTATATGTTATGTATATACATGTGTATGTTTGCATAACGATCAAGAAGGTATGTTTGTGTGTGTTTGTGTGTTTGTGTGTGTTTGTGTGTTTGTGTGTTTGGTACAGGTGTTTGTGTTATTATACTGCCAAACATCATTAAGACAAACTTTATGGACCCTCAGAATCTGTTCTCATTATCAGAAGTTCTTCTTATCAGGATACGATACTACATGTACAGTACTACAGCAAACAACACAGGGCTAGGAAACTAGTTTGTGTTGAGCAGAAATTTTTCTTAAGAGTGTTCTTCTTACCGAGGCTCCACAGTATGTACATACGTATATAATGTACATACTGTATATCCTGTACATACTGTATGTCCTGTACATACTGTATGTCCTGTACATACTGTATATCCTGTACACTGTACATATTGTATATCTGGAAATATCGACAATCATTAAATTTGGCGATTTGTGCAAGATCAGGCTGTAATTTCATATTGGCGTAAATTAAATTTGGCGGTTACACAGCAAGGACAAAGCATAGTAAGTAGGTCTATGTAAATTTGGTGATGGAAATTTGGCGATTTTGATCCTGACCACCAAACCGCCAAATTCAAAATGTCTCCAATATTTCCAGATATACGGTATATGCTTGTGTGTGCTATTTGAACGCCATTTGCTCCTGTGATGCGTTGTTGCTTTTTCTGTGGTATTCAGTGGTCAACTGATATCTGGTCCTCCTCGCGACAAAAAGCCAGAAGACTTGGCCCAAGATGTATTTGATGCTGCTAAAAAGTAGGTCGCTGTCTTTCATACCTTTCAGTGAACACACGTGCAGACTATTTTTTACAAAAACCACCAAACACAGCCATTGACAAAATCTCACTCAGTAATCTGACATTTTACACTTCAAGTGATCACAGGAGATGACATGTTTCCTCTACGGAGTAGTTTGTGTTTGTTGGGGGTGATGGTACATGTGTTTGCTGGGGTGATGGTACATGTGTTTGTTGGGGTGATGGTACGTGTGTTTGTTGGGGGTGACGGTACGTGTGTTTGTTGGGGGTGATGGTACATGTGTTTGTTGGAGGTGATGGTACATGTGTTTGCTGGGGTGATGGTACATGTGTTTGTTGGGGTGACGGTACGTGTGTTTGTTGGAGGTGATGGTACATGTGTTTGTTGGGGGTGATGGTACATGTGTTTGTTGGGGGTGATGGTACGTGTGTTTGTTGGGGGTGATGGTACGTGTGTTTGTTGGGGGTGATGGTACGTGTATTTGCTGGGGTGATGGTACGTGTGTTTGTTGGGGGTGATGGTACGTGTGTTTGTTGGGGGTGATGGTACGTGTGTTTGTTGGGGGTGATGGTACGTGTGTTTGTTGGGGGTGACGGTACGTGTGTTTGTTGGGGGTGATGGTACATGTGTTTGTTGGGGGTGATGGTACGTGTGTTTGTTGGGGGTGATGGTACGTGTGTTTGTTGGGGGTGACGGTACGTGTGTTTGTTGGGGGTGATGGTACGTGTGTTTGTTGGGGGTGATGGTACGTGTGTTTGTTGGGGGTGACGGTACGTGTGTTTGTTGGGGGGTGATGGTATGTGTGTTTGTTGGGGGTGATGGTACGTGTGTTTGTTGGGGGTGACGGTACGTGTGTTTGTTGGGGGTGATGGTACGTGTGTTTGTTGGGGGTGATGGTACGTGTGTTTGTTGGGGGTGACGGTACGTGTGTTTGTTGGGGGTGATGGTACGTGTGTTTGTTGGGGGTGATGGTACGTGTGTTTGTTGGGGGTGATGGTACAACATATGAGACTATCGTTCACTATGTGTGCTCTTGTACTGCATGTCAGAGCATCACATGTGTCTGTGTGTTTCTAGACAAGGAGCTGTTCCGGTTGAGGAAGAGAACAAGACAACAGAAGCAATGAAGAAGAAGAAGAAGATGTTTGTTGGTCAAGGTAAACACCACCACTAGCTTTGCATCCCTCTTATATTTTCTGTTTGAGATTCCTTCTTTTCCCTTCCCTTGTACCTGCGTGTGTGTGTGTGTGTGTGTGTGTGCGCGTGTGTGCGTGTGTGTGTGTATAACATGTGTGTGTATACGTCCATGTGTGTATGTGTGTGTGTGTGTGTGTGTGTGTGTGTCTGTGTGTGTCTGTGTGTGTCTGTCTGTGTGTGTGTGTGTGTCTGTGTGTGTGTGTGTGTCTGTGTGTGTGTATTTGTGTGTGTGTAGGTTATAAATTAGGTCAAAATGAGGGCCCGAGTGAGGTTGTAGGCAAACCACGATTGCCATCCAGCCAAGATGAACCTGAGGTTTGAGAAAATTGCTTATCAGCCGTAGAGTCCTGTGGTGTAGGATATCATTTCTCTCTCCTCTTACCTTAGAGAAGAAGGGTTATCAAGTTCTGGTCTAATGGCTTTTCAATAGATGATGGTCCGTTACGCGAGGGATCCTCACCACAAGACAAGAGGTTTCTAGAGTCAGTATCACGGGGGTAAGTCCCTATTTTGTGTTCTGTGAAGGGAATATTCTATATTTACCACTCTTTACTAAGATTTATCTCTCTCACTCTCTCTCTCTCTCTCTCTCTCTCTCTCTCTGTGTGTGTGTGTGTGTGTGTGTGTGTGTGTGTGTGTGTGTGTGTGTGTGTGTGTGTGTGTATCACGTGTTTTTGTTCTGCTATTATTTTGTTTGTATTAACTTATGTGAATGCGTCACTATTAGGGAAATCCCCTTAGAGTTGCGTCATGCTGTCAAAGATGGTGAAGTTCATGTTGAAATTGAAGACCACAGAAAAGAGCCATTTCAGCCTCCAAAGAAGAAAATGCAGGCTTTTACTGGAGAGGGACACAAACTAGGAAAGTATGTACAGATAAATTTGTTCTTGTGCATCTGTTTAGATTGATATACAGATATGAGTGTCTGTATATCATATGACACACCATTCACACACATTTGCGTATACACACATGTGCACACACGCACGCACGCACGCACGCATGCACGCACGCACGCGCACACACACACACACACACACACACACACACATACAGCTCACCAGTTGAATATCTTCCTCTTGTTCTGCTCTGCTAAAGCATGGCCCCACAAGTTGTCATGTCAACGTCTCAGCAGGCGAGTTCCTCAAAGCAAAACACTTTCGAGGACAGCAAACCGAAGCCAGTGGAATTGGCTGTAGACCCGAGCCAACCAGTTACTCAGCTCCAGATCAGACTGGCTGACGGGGGCAGGTGAGATGTGAGACTGGCTGACGGGGGCAGGTGAGATGTGAGACTGGCTGACGGGGGCAGGTGAGATGTGAGACTGGCTGACGGGGGCGGTGAGATGTGCAGTAAGACCTGCTACAGTGGAGCCTCCAAATAAAGGACACTTTGAGGACGACGTAAATTTGTTCGTTGTAGAGATGCTTCCTTTTTGGGAAGTTCAGAATGTGTTGTAGGAATTATACTGGGACTGTACATTGTGTCCTTTGTAGAGAGGTTTATAGTACTGTGTCCTTGTTTGGGAGAGTCCACTGTGGGAGGTTTCACTGTGTTCAGGACACCTGTATCAACCGGACATTAGGTTGTGGTCCCTGTCCTGTCCCACTGCAATGCAGGCCCTACCTCCTGCGGTACTGGCAGTAGAAGCAGGTGCTGGTGTGTGTGTGTTCATCCAACCATTCTGAAAGTTGACTTGCCTTTGGCTTCTTACTATGGTATACTTTGTAGTGTGTGTCGGCATGGTGACAGTATGGCGCCACTCTGGTGTTGTTCACATCTGGGATTGGTTGTCAAGCATGAAAATCTCATGAGACTCAAGCGACTCGGTTAAGCAGATGGGATGGAACCATATCGTACCTCTCCCGCAGGTCCCTCCCATCCCAACTGCAGCCAAACACTTCAAAGACATGTGTAATCGTGTGTGGTTCTTGGGATTCTCCCCTGCCAATCCCAACACTGTCCACACCATGCTCACACAGAAGTGCAACTGGTTTTTCAGTATCTATGCTTGAACCAATTGAGCTTTTGTGTTCTCCTTTGTAGGTTGGTGGGAAAGTTCAACCACAACCACACTGTTGGAGACATTAGAAAATTCATCAACCAGTATCCTTGTGGTCATGTGACTATCATGTGACATTACTATATGTGGGCGTGTATACATGACCTCATATACCTGGATAAGTATTATGTCAGACCTGGGAGAGAATTTGTTTTGCAGGCTTTTTTGACTTAGTACAATGTGTTTCAAGTATCACCTGGATAAAATATTGATAACCCAACGTCTCCAGTTGACTTATTTGCAAAGCAGGCTTAGCCAAGTTTGAGCTATGTGGAGTGTGATGTGTTATTATTCCCTTGACTACAAATTCAGATCGAAACCAGGTGGTTCCCTTCAGTACCGTTTAATGACAACATTTCCCAACAGGGAACTGACAGACGACTCTGCCACCCTCTCGGAGGCCAAGCTGATCAACGCTGTGATAGTGCAGAGAATGTAGTGCAACACTCTCAATAATTGTTCTTGCTAGAACCTCTCCTGTATGGCCTATTGTTTCAATGCTGAGTTTGTATATGTACATGTGAAATAGTGGTGCTGCTTCACAGCACAATACAGCATACAGGAGAAACATACACTAGTCTCATTCCCAGTTCCACTTCTGGCTGCCAGAAATGGGTCTGGAAGCAAGACTGTACATGCAAATTGGTGCATGACTGGAAGTGTTGGAGGAAACAGTACGTCAGGCTGTAATGCATAGCTCTTCTGTAGCAAGGAGTTCTGCAATCCTGTTCTTTACTTGTAAAAGACCATCATGATCGAGCTCTTCCAACAAACACAGAACCGCTTGGCGAATGTTTCCTGTGCCCTAAACAGCAAC
Source organism: Halisarca cf. caerulea (assembly GCA_963170055.1). Taxonomy (NCBI): domain Eukaryota; kingdom Metazoa; phylum Porifera; class Demospongiae; order Chondrillida; family Halisarcidae; genus Halisarca; species Halisarca cf. caerulea. The sequence goes on along the minus strand of CAUJGJ010000258.1, from coordinate 2,959,701 downwards.
ATCCACAAGTAAAGCATTTGATAAAAGAGCAAAAATCAACTTGTATTTTCAACAAACATGGTAATCACCGGCCCTATGACAGTCAATACCAACAGAACAGCAAGTGCAAACGCATATACACATGTAGTATACACACACACACACACACACAACCTTTTGAACTGATGTATCACTTCTGGACTCTTTCGATTGTGCTAACACATCCTCCAAAGATAGGTCCCTCACACTGTCTCGCTCCTCCTCAGTAATATCTACAGGTATGCATACAGTGTTAGGAATAAGGAGTAAATTATGGTTGGACAAAGTCCTAGCATTATCACTTAGGGTCAATTTCAGCTTTGCTTGGACATATTTTGGAGAAGTAAGTACACATGTGCCACAGTAGACAGGTATCAACAAATAATGAAAACATAAGTAGACATTCACAGTACAAATGACATGGTAACATCACTGTGCATATCAAACAAGCATTAGGGGGTACTGTAATGCCATGAATGGTCCCCTGCCGTAACTTGTCCCCCTATCGTTTTATCAATACTAAACCATAGCCCAACCCTGTCCCCTTCAAGATACTTACAAAGCAGCCCTTAAGCTATTTACAAATCAAGTTCTACCCTACTGCCGTCTGCCATCAGACACTACCCTACTGCCATTAGACGCTACCCTACTGCCGTCAGACACTACCCTACTGCCGTCAGACACTACCCTACTGCTGTCAGACACTACCCTACTGCCGTCAGACACTACCCTACTGCTGTCAGACACTACCCTACTGCCATTAGACGCTACCCTACTGCCGTCAGACACTACCCTACTGCCGTCAGACACTACCCTACTGCTGTCAGACGATACCCTACTGCTGTCAGACGATACCCTACTGCCATCAGACGCTATCCTACTGCCGTCAGACACTACCCTACTGCCGTCAGACACTACCCTACTGCTGTCAGACGATACCCTACTGTTGTCAGATGCTACAGAAGAAAGCTCACCTTCGTTGTCCAGTCTTTGAAGCTGAGGGAGAACCTTTATGACATACTTTCGGTACCCTGACTCAGCAGCAATGGGGTTTTCACTCATCCATAGAATCTGCAATTTCTTCAGTTCTTTCAAATGCAGCACTTCTTCCAAATCTGACACAGAATTGCGCCGCATGTACAACTCCCTCAAGCACTTACCTAAACACAAGAAATGATACAGGTCACATGCAAGTCACATGACATACATGCTAACATGTAGTCCAGCCAGCTGTAACCCACATTTATATGTAAGTGCCGACGGCGGGAAAGGGAAATGTTTCCCTTTCCCGCTCCCGGCACTTGTGTACAAACGTGGGTCACAGCTGGCTGGAATAGTTAACATGTAGCCTGACAGCTAAATCCAAGGCCTTTGTCTTCAAACTTCACACACTGCAATTACAGTGTACTGTGCCTGCACTGTGAATAGTTACATGCAAAATCTTCACAGAATACCACAATAACTTTGGGTGTTATTTACAATGAGTACTACCCATTAACGTCCATGTTTTATGGTGGTTAGAGTATCTACGGCTGTACATAGTATACTTTAGATTATATTACTCCTCACTGCATTCTGGAGAAAGCAGTCACACACACATAATGCAGAATGCATGTTGGAATCTCCAACAACAAATTCGACGACTTACGCATGCCACAGACCATATAGAGAATCTATGCATAGACTTACAAAATTTGAAGTCTTGCAATGAACCAATACAGTTACCACTGGTGGAATAAAGCATAGAGACAATTAAAACTCCTTCAAGCCACATGACCTCCACTCACTTACCTCAAGCCTATGACTTCCAGGACGGGTGTGTTTTGCAAAATTGTTATCTAGATAACAAAATGCATGTCATACAATGTAAATAAGAAAGTAAAGAACAGCGTTAAACCAGCCTACATCCTCAAGCTTGCAACCCCAGCAATTCAAAGTCTTCACATGTTCCAACTTCTTTGCTCGCGATTTCTTCAAAATCATATCTTCAGTAAGTGAAGCCATTTTTCTGCGCGCTAATATGGCCAGTGAATTTAATTAACACGCATACTACGAATTTATATAAATATATCAGTTATTGAAAGGCATATAAATTAACTTTAAAAAAAAGAAAATGGCGGACGGAGAGCAGCAGATCAAAGTTTCAGCTAAGAATAATCCTTTTTCTTACAAGAAATTTGTCTCCAAGAGACCAGATAGTGACGATGTGATTCCAACGAGTAGTGGTAAGAAGGTTTCTGCTGGTAGTGATGTCCCCTTTCCGGACCTGGAAGATGGTTCCATGAAGCAGCCTCTACCAAAAGCAGGTATGCTTTTAATTCATGAAGTTGTTTGCGAGGCATGTTAGGGGATCATTGTGCTTTTTTTCTAATTCTATCATAAACAGCCAACCCATTCTCGTTTAAGAAGTTCGTGAAAGAAAAGAAATCATCTCACTCGAATAGTGGTGTAAGTAAAGTTACTCCCCTTGAATGTTATAACGTGTAGAATTCACCAGAATTAGGTGTCAGTGTGTGTGTGTATTTTCCACTACATTTATCTGCATGTAGGCTGTAAAGAAGGCAAGAAAGCCTCGCTTGCCTGAAACAGATTCTTCCCAATCATTGTCTGATGAAGACAGTGAGAGTGTTCCTTTCCCCAGTGTTGACCTGGAACAGCAACAGAGTGGAAGTGACTTACTTCCTCCAGTGGATGCCATGCCCTTGGTCCAGCCCCATCCGTCTTCCAGCGACTTACCCCCTCTTGTTGATTCCCATCAGATTGTGCAGGACACCTCCTCATCTTCCTCTGCCTCTACTGATACTTTCTCTGAACCTGAGGAAGAAGAAGGTCCTCATGTCCCCTTCCACAATCACACCAGCGGGAAAATGGTTGAGGAGTTGACAACTGAGAAGGAACAGTTGCTGGCAGAATTGGCAGTAGCAAAACAGCTTCTTTCTAATGAAAGGAAAAAGTACGTAGGTGATGGTAGTGTGTAGTGCACTTATGGTTTACTTATTATGGACTTGTGCTATGGGTATGACATAATACACACGTGTGATGTGCACGTGACACACTTGTGATGTGCATGTGACTTGAACCTAAGCTCTAGCCATTCTGTACTACTAACATATAACATCCAGTATAACATCCAGTATAACATCCAGTATAACATCCAGTATAACATCCAGTATGTACACGTACGTACTGGATGTTATATGCAATGGAGTCTGGATAAGTCGAATCGCTAGGGACAGCAAAATAAATTCCACTTATCAGAAGTTTGTTTGTTTCTTTAGTATTGAATGAGTGGGGACAAACAAACTCCCTCAACTTGTCCAGAACTTCCAGTTAAGCAAATTTGACTTAAGTGGACTGCACTGTACATACAGCAGCAGTTAGAGGAGTAATGGAGAGAGCGTCAACACGAGCCTTATAACGTAGAACAACAACGTACTAAGATACCTTGATACGTCGAAACCGTTACTAAGTAAGCTCATTACGTAACGTTTTACGTAGTGCTAAACCTCTCTACTAGCAAACACTGTGACGCAATAATCGGACTCAGTTGTAATAACGAATCAAAATTCTAACCCAAACCCTAACCCTCTGTAATCCGACAACCTCCTAATCCGACATTTTTTTCCAGTCCCATTGAGTGTCGGATTAGACAGGTTTCACTGTACTCTGCCTACCTATGTTCCACACGCCAGCTGTACATGCTCCACCTGTGTTCCACACACCAGCTGTACATACTCTGCCTACCTATGTTCCACACACCAGCTGTACAGGCTCTACCTATGTTCCACACACCAGCTGTACAGGCTCTACCTATGTTCCACACACCAGCTGTACATGCTCCACCTGTGTTCCACACGCCAGCTGTACATGCTCCACCTGTGTTCCACACACCAGCTGTACATGCTCTACCTGTGTTCCACACACCAGCTGTACATGCTCTACCTGTGTTCCACACACCAGCTGTACATCTCTACCTAGTACCTGTGTTCCACACACCAGTTGATTTCGATCCCCTTCAAATAGAGAGCATGCAGTGCAGTGCTGGGGGGGGGGGGGGTCTCTTGCACCACCAAGTGCTTCCTATCCCATGTGTATTGTTTGGTCACTCCAGGTGTAGGGCTCTTGAGAAGAAGGTGGTGGTTTTGAAGGAGAAAGAGAAACAAGAAGCTCAGGCATTGGCTGCCATGGTGCAGAAGGCAGAAGCAAACCTCAAGCTCACAACAGTGAGTCAGTTGTTGTTAGCATTCGTCTTTGAATGATTGTTCTATGTCTGCGAGTACAGTAGTACCCAACTTTGAGTGGCCGCACTGTTGAAAACCACACCTGTTATTTGTGACGACCAACTTTGCTGGTCGCAGATGGCATGTATAAGCTGTGGATAAGTAGTCGCACTCCTTGTGAAAGACCATCTTTGGTCCATCTCTGAAGGTAGTCTCTCTCAAAGGGTTTCTCCCTTGTGCCAGTGTGTTGTGCACACACCGTCATGACACTCGGTAAGTGGTCTGCTTTGTGTACTTTCTTGGTAGAATCGGGCAGTAACAGCCGAGTCCAAGGTGACACAACTCAGAAAGGAAGTGCTAGTGTTGCAGGTAAGTACATGCATGTGCATGTATATATGTGCTCCTGTTAGCATGCTTGTATGTTGATATGCGATAGTCTTTTGTACACAAACAGTATGGAGCACATCTCAATACATAATATGTGAGTGTGTGTGTTCCAGACACATTTTCTTTCATATGTATTCTTTACACACACAGGGAAACACACAGGCGTGCGCACACACATGCACACACACACACACACACACACACACACACGCACATACACACACACACACACACACACACACACACACACACACACACACACACACACACACAGCTCTACTATCTTCATACAGACAAAGTTGGCCAAGCAGCAGAGCTCCTCAGTCAACCAGCACTATGAAGCGCTACTAGAGACTGTACGAGAGAAAGCGTCCCAAGGTTCACAGCAGATAACTCAGTCAGCAGACAGAGCTGAGTCGATGCTGAAGTTAGTGAGCATCATGTTGAAACACACTCATTTCTCACACGTCATGGGGTGTTTTAATAAAGTGAGCACAGGAATTTCACCACAGAGAGAATGGGACTGGATTGATCCCATTGTGTGCAACTGCTGTGTTGAATTGTGGTTTGCTGGAGCCGAATTGTTGGAATCTTTCAGTTTTGCCAGCTAATATCCAACCTATTGTCTTTTTCTGAGACTGTCTATGTACGTAGGTATCTGTACATAGCAGTAGGTATCTGTACATAGCAGTAGGTATCTGTACATAGCAGTAGGTATCTGTACATAGCAGTAGGTATGTGTACATAGCAGTAGGTATGTGTACATAGCAGTAGGTATGTGTACATAGCAGTAGGTATGTGTACATAGCAGTAGGTATCTGTACATAGCAGTAGGTATCTGTACATAACAGTAGGTATCTGTACATAGCAGTAGGTATCTGTACATAGCAGTAGGTATCTGTACATAGCAGTAGGTATGCACAGAGCAGTAGAGATACATGTAGGTGCTTATGTAGCTTTAGTGTGTGTGAGTGTGTGTGTGTGTGTGTGTGTGTGTGTGTGTGTGTGTGTGTGTGTGTGTGTGTGTGTGTGTACAGGGGCGGATCCAGACATTTTTCAAGGGGGGTTCAGCTCTGCATAGCACTAGTAGATATTGTTCATTAATTCCCTAACCAGCAACTTAATGAATCAAATAGCAAATGGCCCACATCTGTAAATCAAGCGTTTTCTTCTAAACAAACACTTACGGTTGTAGATGGAGTCAGATGACACACGGAAATAGCTAAATAACCGTGTTGGAAAGGCTTTCACGAAGCTGGACCTGGCTCCCTTGTGAAAATTGCCAGTTTTTCTGAATTTTCAGTGTTAATTCGCTTCAAAAGAGTGCTACTGTCACACGTTTCGCCTTACTCCTCAGGTGTGCTTAATTCTTTTACACTTAAAAAACATTATCTTTGTATTCCTAACCGCCATTGATCCACGTGCGCGTATGAAGCCTGTACTGGTTGTAGGTGACGTCATCACAATATGGCAGTGAGAAGTGTGTGATTACAGGGAGCTATGTATAAGAGGGATGAAATTAGCTACTATTTGCTGCTGAGACTTATTCTATCATTATTCTAGCCCTAGTGGGGGAAAGGCATGTGCTTCTCAGCATTCTCTAAATGTGGACTATTGATATATAATACTTTTGGTAGTAAAATGGTTACATGTTATATATTGTAGGAATTTAAAGTTTCTGCTGAAAGGGGGGGTTTACCTGAACCCCCTGAACCCCCCCTAGATCCGCCCCTGGTGTATGTGTGTGTGACATTGTGTTATTGGGAATGGGTGTTCAATTCATTGTGATTAATTGCACATTTTTGAAGTAATTTTTAATAATTGTTGGTAACGCGTTTCACACTCCCTATGAATGGTCGTGTTGGAAATATGTGCTGAATGGTTGAATACCGTAATCCAGTATCCATGTTTCCCAGTATTTCAAGTACGTACAAGTGCCCCACCCATTTTGTCTCTGGATGTGTGGCCTACTGTAGTGTACAGGTGTCCTACTGTACTGTACAGGTGTCCTACTGTAGTGTACAGGTGTCCTACTGTACTGTACAGGTGGCCTGCTGTAGTGTACAGGTGTCCTACTGTAATGTACAGGTGTCCTACTGTACTGTACAGGTGTCCTGCTGTACTGTACAGGTGTCCTACTGTACTGTACAGGTGTCCTGCTGTACTGTACAGGTACAGGTGTGTGCAGGTGTCCTACTGTACTGTACAGGTTAACCTGTACCTATTCACACATGTAGTGTGTTGTTTATCGTCATCTAGAGATCTTCTGGTTGGTGTGCAGTCGCTACGGCAACTTTCGGATATACTAATGTCGATTGACAAGATTGTAGAAGTCAGGGATCAGCCAACATCATAACAACAATGTGAGAATTACCGACTGTCAATTTTTATGTCTGTGTTTGTGTGTATAAAGGGCAGAGTTTGTTTGTGTACATGTTTGTGTGTGTTTGTGTATGTGTGTGTGTGGTGTGTGTGTGTGTGTGTGTTCATGTGTGGGCCTGTGTGCATTGTGTGTGTGTGTGTGTGTGTGTGTGTGTGTGTGTGTGTGTGTGTGTGTGTGTGTGTGTGTGTGTGCCTACTTGCCCCGTGCTACTGCTGTGTGTGCAAGAATATTGAAAGTGGTCAACACACAAATATTTTGCTTTCTGTGCATTCTGAATCCAAGCTATGAATACTGTCTCAAGTGACCCAGCTCCATTGCAGTATTTAGCTGTATGTGATTGTGCAATATTTGTGCATTGTGACATATTCTACAATTACAGTAAATTTAGTAACGGCATCATTTGTGCTACATACATCGTAAATCTATAAATAGCTTAGTGCCCATGGGCTCTAAATCTCATGAGCTTTAGTGTATGTACTAGCCCCGAGCTCCTAGCAGTCTGTAACTCATAAAACAGTGCACAGCGTGGGACTAGAGGTAGCTCTTGTGGTTAACTCATGGAATCTGCAATTACTTATCGTCGGGAGCATTTTGCTGTGTTTAGGGTGTATACCAGCTCTGCCAGTGGCGTCCATCGGGGGAGTAGTCTGTAGTGCTTATAGTGAACATCAGCCTCATACACAGGCCCACTCTGGCCTCATACACAGGCCCACTCTGGCCTACATAAATGCACAGCACAATACTATGTCTATATGTACTGTATGCTATACTATACTATATGTACAGTACTAAGTCTATATGTACTGTATGCTATACTATATATATATATATATATATATATATATATATACATATGTATAATTCTATGTCTATATGTACTATACAGTAGTATACAGTATAATAGAGCATACCTATACGTACATGTAGTATCTTATAGCTAAAACATTATGCATGAACTTAAGTTATGCAAATTATGCAAGGGATTTCCCCCTTGTATACTATGTTTAATAACATTTGCTAATTAGCTATCCTCAGTATTAAATAAGTTTGCTAAATCATTTTTGAAGGCTGATTTTGCAAAATTGCATGATATTGTCATGCTCTGATTTATGGCTTTGTGGTACCTCACATACGCACGTTCATACAGCACATCCACACGCAGCGGAACCACTGTCCTACGACACTCTGTGAGCAGATCCAATGTGTCAGGTGCCAGAAGGTGTTGGATTATCAAGTGACACTTGGTATGGTCTAATATGGTGATTGCTTCTCAGAATGTGGTCAGATTAGAGAGAATATTGGATTATCGAGGTGTCAGATTATAAGGGATCTGGTGTAGCATCCATTGTGTATACTCAAATACAATGCAGAAAATCATGATTATTGATTGGTAGTATTATACTCAAATATTACAATATATACATTGAATTTTAAACCTGTGTGTGTATGTGTGTGTGCGTGTGTGTGTGTGTGTGTGCGTGTGTGTGTGTGTGTGTGTGTGGACTGTTGATATTGGAGCACTTTGCTCTGTAGCATGCAATCTTCTGACTCCTGTCATCCCAGCATCTGCTGAAGATTGTTGAGCTGTACTGC
>CAUJGJ010000258.1:2941100-2943600 GCA_963170055.1 Halisarca cf. caerulea | reverse complement strand
AATGCATATGCTTCGAGCTAGCAACACTGTAACAGCTTTGTGAATAATACTGGTGTGTGTTCTGTATGTATGTATGTGTGTGTTTGTGTGTGTGTGTGTGTGTGTGTGTGTGTGTGTGTGTGTGTGTGTGTGTGTGTGTGTGTGTGTGTGTGTGTACCGGTTTGTGTGCATACATGGATTGGTTGATGTTTGAGCATTCTCATGCAGATGTACCAGCAATGCGGTTGATGAAATTTGTGGGTAAAGTCGAGCACAGCATTATAGAATTAATTCAGTTCACTACCTTGAGTATAGACCATGAGAGAGCTGAATCCACTATTCGGAGTACCTTTGATATTAATTCGTAACTGAACCCCTGTTAATCAGCCGTACCAATCTAGTCACAGCATTAAATGGGAAGAGTTTTGGTTCTTGTGGCTGGTCTCCCACCTAATACTGATCATGTCTTCTCGAGATACAAGAGAATGAGTTGAGCTCTAGGGCTCTCCCTGAAGATCTGGGACCTCGATTGGGTGGACTTGTTTATACAGGATATTTACGTAGATATAATATACACAAAATTGAGCACATGAGTGGGGCGTGAGCTGGAGCAGTCTAGCAAGATAGACCATAGCCTGTTCTGCAGTATAGCATGCACTCTACTTGCATGTGAGCCTTCTTGCATGCGCACACGTGTGTGTGTGTGTGTGTGTGTGTGTGTGTGTGTGTGAGAGAGAGAGAGAGAGAGAGTATGTGTGTGTGTGTGTGTGTGTGTGTGTGTGTGTGTGTGTGTGTGTGTGTGTGTGTGTGCGTGTGTGTGTGTGTATGTGTGTGTGTGTGTGTGTGTGTGTGTGTGTGTGTGTGTGTGTGTGTGTGTGTGTGACTGTGTATGTTCATGTGGGTTTTGGTGTGTATGTACACTCATTCAAGTGTCGATGAGTAGGTCATCCATGTCAGTTATACTTATTCAACATACACACGTGTTGGAAGCTATATACATGCATGCCATGAGGTAACTGTCGTAGCATGTGCATTCTCAAATGTCTCTCCCTCCTTCTACTGCTCACAGAACCACACATTGACCATGCAATCGAGAAGAAGCTAGGAGTTTACATAACTTCGACTCATGTCACTTGTTTGAGGAATAGATGTAATGAAGTATACCATGATAAGACATTGTTTTTATCCTGCAATTTATAGTGAGCTGTAGCAGACGAGGATTTTATTTAATTGGTACCTTTACTGTAATTTCTGTTTACGCCACCAGTTGGTGTTTAGTCCATCAGTCACACTGTGAATACAAAGCATATTAATAATAATAATTATAATAATGGATTTCTCATCAGAGCTGCCAGATTCTATTGATTAATTAGGCCTGGCATGTAATCATTTTTTTCATTTTGTGTTGTCTATAATAATAATCTGTGTTTAGTAATTTCTGTTTGTGTTTGTGATTAGCATATTATATTAATTATCGATGTATCTAGAGTTTAATTTTGCTGTACACACCTGTTGTTCTTGTCTCATCCTTCAACATTTTATAATAATCATAATAAATGGAAAATTTCTGGTGTGGGATGCCACGTGCACAGACACTTACTGTGCTTCTAACATAGCCCACACTTGTTTAGAGCCAGGTCGTGCGGCTGCACATGCGGAATCCGAGAAGATGAGGACCTACAGCCACCTTTGCAGGTCATATTGCTTTGTTCCGGTGGGTGTTGAGACCAGTGGAGTGGTTGGTCCTCAAGCCCTGGCATTCCTTAAGGAACTGGGAAGGTGCACAAGGAGGGTATCTGGTGACCCACGGTCTTATGCTTACCTTTTACAGAGGATATCTGTGGCAATTCAGAGAGGCAATGCAATTGCAGTCTCGGGTACAATGCACCTTGATTATGCTCCCTCAGTCTAGATATTTTCCTCCTCTCGGGGGGGGGGGGGGGGGGTAATTGTAGTAGCTAGGTTTAAATTTAGGTAATATTTATTATTATCATTCGGTATTATTATCATTTGGTATTATCATCATTTGGTATTATCATCATTCGGTATTATTATAGACCAAGTAATAATAAATATTTACTCATCACTTTTTCCTGTATAAAAATAATTAAAAGTCAAAAAATAATAGTATATGATTAATGATTGTTTTTCATTGCATTAATCACAAAGTGAACAGTGTATAAAGCATTTAATTTCTGTTTGATTATAATTGCAAAACTTATACGTAACTTTAATGGATCAATTTCTCAATGATTGTAGAGGTGAAGGAATAATAGCCTTTGAAAAAAAGAAGAAAAGTCCACTCAATCGAAGTCCTAGAGTGAGGTACTCATTCTCTTGTATCTCGAGAAGACATGATCAGTATTAGGTGGGAGACCAGCTGCGAGGCCCAAAGCTTCCCCAATACGATTCTCTGTCAAGAAATGTCACGTGGCTATCACGTGACATGATGCGCTCCTCCCATCTTGGACAGTTGAGAATGCGTACATGCCCGTCCGTACTATCACAATGGCGTCTCTGT
>CAUJGJ010000258.1:2933600-2936100 GCA_963170055.1 Halisarca cf. caerulea | reverse complement strand
CTCCATATTATGTTGATTGAGATGGAAAAACATGGCCGTCATACATTAGGTCGATTTTTTGCCAGAAACTAGTGTTTGGTGATTTTTGTGCATACGTATATGAGTAGAAGATAATGCATGGCAATTTTCCATGTTTTTTTTGAAATTTTCAACATGCAAACATGGTCCTTTTGGATTCCAATGGCATTTTCCTACCTAATTTTCTGTGTGTGTATCTGTGTACACCCACTGCACACATGGGTCACCTGAGGGTCACCTGACTTTCAGTAGGTTCTGTGCTCAGTGAAGATCTCCCTCGTTTCCTATAGTGGGAGATGTCGGTCTCTGTCTGGAACAAGTGTAGCCTCTCCAGTGGTTGCTGGAGCCGTCGCTTTGCTCTACAGGTGAGTGTATAACTCACCTTGTGTGTGTGTGTGTGTGTGTGTGTGTGTGTGTGTGTGTGTGTGTGTGTGTGTGTGTGTGTACATGTGTGTGTACTAAATGTGCATACAGCCTCTCATATGTGTTGTGTGTACATGCTTCTCTATACAGTGCTGTCCCACCGGAGAATGTCAACCCAGCTAGCATGAAGCAAGCGTTGATAGCCTCTGCCCATCGTTTGGAGGGAGTTAACATGTTTGAACAGGGACATGGGAAACTGGATCTACTGAGGGCATATCATGTCCTCAACACATACAAACCACAGGCTAGGTATGTGTGTTTGGGTGTACACGCACTGGTTGGTGCGTATGTGTGTGTGTTTGGGTGTGCATGCACTGGTTGGTACATACGTATCTGTGTGTGTTAAGGTGTGTGTGCTTTTAAAGAATTTGTAACCTACTTACACCATCAGACATGTACCCGCATCTGCATCTCTTGGAACATTGCTCCTATGTATATGTACAGTACATATGTACATACCTTCACCATCACCCACACACCACTAGTCCACCATCACCCACACACCACTAGTCCACCATCACCCACACCACTAGTCCACCATCACCCACACACCTCTAGTCCACCATCACCCACACCACTAGTCCACCATCACCCACACACCTCTAGTCCACCATCACCCACACCACTAGTCCACCATCACCCCCACACCTCTAGTCCACCATCACCCACACACCTCTAGTCCACCATCACCCACACCTCTAGTCCACCATCACCCACACACCTCTAGTCCTCCATCACCCACACACCTCTAGTCCACCATCACCCACACACCTCTAGTCCACCATCACCCACACCTTCATGATCACCTACACCTTCACTATCACCCACACCTTCACTATCACCTACACCTTCACTATCACCTACACCTTCACTATCACCCACACCTTCACTATCACCTACACCTTCGCTGTCACCTACACCTTCACTGTCACCATGACTCCCATGTCTCCCTCCTCTCCAGTTTGAATCCTGGCTACATAGACTGGCTGGACTGCCCCTACATGTGGCCCTTCTGCTCTCAGCCACTCTACTACAGTGCTATGCCAGTTGTTGTCAATGTAAGTGCTAGCCTGGCCTGCTAGACCATCCCTACAGTCCCCTCCTGTAAGGATGGTCTAGCAGGTTGGACTGTTATGTGATTGTTGCCTGTATAATTGTGTTGGTGGGTTTATTACTGTTGCCATGCAACTCGTATCCAGGTCACGGTCCTAAATGGGATGGGAGTTACGGGAAGGATTGTCACTAGAGTGAGTTGTGTTGTGATGCATTTAGACATACGTACATACATGTACATATGTATACATGTATGTATGCATATATGTATGTATGTATGTTCATATGTATGTATATATATATGTATGTATGTATGTTCATATATGTATGTATGTATGCATATATGTATGTACGTATGTACGTATGTTCATATGTATGTATGTATGTATGTACGTATGTATGTATGTATTATGTACACACATAGAGTACATATACGTATGTACATATGTGCCTACATGCTACATATGGTATACATACATACGTACATATGTACTGTATGTTGTGATTATGTATGTATGTATATATGTACATGTACAGTGTACATACATATGTACGTACATATGTGTGTACTGCATGATGTGTGGTGTATTTGTATCATCTGTCGTTTGGTGAATTACATGTGTTGGCTAGTACGTGTGCTCATGTCTCACGTCTTCCCACAGCCCATATGGCAGCCTTACTTACCCAACAATGGAGAATATCTTGACGTGAGTACATTCATAGACAGTGCAAAGAAGCAAGCCGAGTGTCACATTGAGGCACGTTACTCCCCTTCAGGTTTCCTTCTCCTACTCCTCAACTCTCTGGCCGTGGTCTGGCTACCTGGCTATCACCCTCAGTGTCACCAAGGATGCCATTGGCTACAGTGGGGAAGCTCGGGGACATGTTCTTGTCACAGTTTCCTCAGCTCCTGTAGGTCATGTGTGTGTGTGTGTGTGTGTGTGTGTGTGTGTGTGTGTACATGTGTGTGTGTGTGTGTGTGTGTGTGTGTGTGTGTGTGTGTGTG
>CAUJGJ010000258.1:2903600-2928600 GCA_963170055.1 Halisarca cf. caerulea | reverse complement strand
GAAAGTGCAAGTGTATTAATGATTTTCATTGACACGAACACACACGCACACACACACACGCGCACGCATGTACCCCACCTCACCCCCCCCCCCCACACACACACACAAAGATGAACTGACACTGTATCTGTTGAGTATATGCACTTTGCAAAAAAATCACTGAGATATTAAATAGAATTATAAAATTACCACATAATATACATATTTTGTATCAAGTGAAACAGGCTTGATTCATGGGCTTTGCAGCAACTCTATCACAGCTGCTAGTTCTGATTCCAGCTCTAGAATTCCTTCCGAAACTGAAATGGGGATGCTTCCAGTGACAGTTTCGAAGTTCTGTATACAGGCCATGGAAGACAGCAGGACACACTGCAGTGTAAACTGGAGCCCACACACAACCCACAGACACACATGCTCACATGCTCGCATGCACACATGCACACATGCATACATGCTTACCTGCACACATGTACATATGCTCACATGTAAACATGCACACATGCACACATGCATACATGCACTGAGACATTGTACAAAAATGTTAACATTATTAAATGTAGGCCACTACCACACTCTGTATGAAAATATACAGACATTTGCACATGTCACTGTGTGTACATGTATACATGAAACAGAACAAGTGAATAACACACACACACACACACACACACACACACACACACACACACACACACACACACACACACACACACACACACACACACACACACACAGGTAGACAGGTGTTGATGAGGTCACTTACTCTCATTTTGGAGAGCACAGAGTTGCATGCCAGCTTGGCTGATGACAGGTGCTGTCTCTTTTCCAGCACACCCTCTTTTACGCACATCTGGCGGCAAACTAACACAGAAACATTACAAAATAAAACTTACTCTTGTGCAAAACTGGTACTGTACATGGGGATGTGAAACACAGGGGTACACACATACACACACACACACACACACACACACACACACACACACACACACACACCTCTGCTGTATTGTACAGTCAACTGGAATACTTTCATCAGCTGTGTCTCATTAGTCTCCCATCCTTCTCTCTGCCTTGTTAGTCTCTGAGCTTTCTGAAGCTCCAGTACACCCTGCATGCATGTGTGGGGATGCACAGTGATTGGTGTATAACACACACACACGTGTGCGCACACACACACACACACACACACACACACACCAAAAATGCATATAGAGTGCTCCAATACTATGCACCCAATAAGGCATCATGCAATGCCTATACTGTTACCATGTCTGAGCAGAACATACCTTCTCACGGTCTTCCTCACTGTCACTGCTGAGATGGAAGTCAGAATACAGTTTCCACACAAGAGGGTCTGTGGACACCTTTGATACGATCCTTCCACAAAGCTCACCGAGGTCTTTCCTCAGATGTGAGACTGGAAAGATGCAAAATATTTCTCTCTCTTTTTCACACACACACACACACACACACACACACACACACACACACACACACACACAAACACAAGCAAACACACAAACACAAGCAAACACATATATACACAAATACACACACAAGAAAGTGGAGTTGGATTGGGGAACCAGGAGGTGTGGCTTCCCACCTTTTTGTCCACTGTTGTCAACCATGTTTCCTACAATGGCTGCTACAAGATGGCCAAGAACCTGAGCAAGATAGCAAGGAGGTATGGTTAGTGTGTGTGTGTGTGTGTGTGTGTGTGTGTGTGTGTGTGTACGTGTGTGTGTGTACAATATGTACAGTGGACAGACAGCACTGTTTCCTACCACACCCTCTGCCCCACACACTACCACACCCATACCTCCACATCATAGTATTTCTCCTTGAGGTCAATGAGTCGATGAAATGCTGTAATGGCATCCTTGAAGGCACCAGTGTCAGTGGAAACCTTGCACAGTTTGGAAACAGCAACAAAGTCAACCAACAGACAAACACACAACCCACAGGCAAACACACAACCCACAGGCAAACACACAACCCAACTACGCAAACATAGTCTCGCGTAGCCCAGACCGCGTTCTCACCTTCTTTATCGGGGACTGACGTCACCGGAAGGTGAGAATTTTCGCCTTCTGGTGAAGTCAGTCCCCGATAAAGAAGGCGAGAACGCGGTCTGGGCTACGCGAAACTAAGGCAAACACCCAACCCACAGGCAAACACCCAACCCACAGGCAAACACACAAGCTACAGACAAACACACAACCCACAGGCAAACACACAAGCCACTGGCAAACACACAAGCCACAGACAAACACACAACCCACAGACAAACACACAACCCACAGGCAAACACACAAGCTACAGACAAACACACAACCCACAGGCAAACACACAACCCACAGACAAACACACAAGCTACAGACAAACACACAAGCTACAGACAAACACACAACCCACAGACAAACACACAACCCACAGACAAACACACAAGCCACAGACAAACACACAAGCTACAGACAAACACACAACCCACAGACAAACACACAACCCACAGACAAACACACAAGCCACAGACAAACACACAGGCCACAGGGACACCTACGTAGCAAGTGGCCAACAAACCAGTAAGTAATTCTCCCAAACTTTCCAGTTCTCAAAGTTTTGTTTGAGTGACTCTTGAAGCATAAGATGAGCCTTTGACCTGGCAGAGAAAGTGCATGCATGTCAAGCACAGTGGAAACTGGTTAACACAAAGTTACTCGACAAGAAATATTGCTTAACAAGAACAATTTGATCTGGATCGGTCACGGATAAAAATGAAGGGTAGAAAGTGTCTCAACCCGGCTTCTACCTAGTGTGAAACAGCTTAAGAGGGGTCCACCGTACACTATGGGATGTACTTACTTGTTCTTCTTCTTGATGTAAATGGCAGCCAGGTTGTTCCAGGCTTCTCCGTGCTGCACAATGGACGCACAGTGTGCGGTACAAGAACAGGTTCACAGACACATATACTGTATGTACAGTACATATGCAATACTTTCTGTGCTTGCTAGACACGCACACACACACACACACACACACACACACACACACACACACACACACACACACACACACACACACATACATACACATACAAACAAATACACACAAACACACAAACAAACACACACAAACACACCAACAAATACAAACACACATACACGCACACACACGCGCATGCACACACACACACATACATACATACACACACACAAACACACGCAAACACACAAATTAACACACACAAACACACAAACAAACATACATGCATACACATGCACACACATGCACACACACACACACACACACACACACACACACACACACACACACACACACACACACACACACATCAGGCTCTAGCGTCACACAGTTGTGGAAACTCTCCAAAGCAGTGTCGTAATCTCCAATCTCATTTGCTGCATAACCCATTGAAAACCAAACCCCTTCCTGGAGGAAGTTGATGTTGGTGGATTTCCGCAAACACTGAACACATTCTGCAAACTACAGAGACCAGTGAAGAGGGTACACACACACACACACACACACACACACACACACACACACACACACACACACACACACACGTACATGAAGAGCAGTAACCTCCAGGAAAGAAAATGTCAGTTATACGTATGTGGTTACATGTGGTTACATATGGTAGTGGATGATTGCTGCACAGATAACTTTACTGTGCACGAATTCCATGTGATACAGCTGATGTACTCTCCTGGTATCACATAGCATCTCCATCCTCTCACAGCATCTCCATCCTCTCACAGCAACTCCCTCCTCTCACAGCAACTCCCCTCCTCTCACAGCAACTCCCCTCCTCTCACAGCGTCTCCCTCCTCTCACAGCAACTCCCCTCCTCTCACAGCATCTCCCTCCTCTCACAGCATCTCCCTCCTCTCACAGCATCTCCCTCCTCTCACAGCATCTCCCTCCTCTCACAGCATCTCCCCTCCTCTCACAGCAACTCCCTCCTCTCACAGCATCTCCCCTCCTCTCACAGCATCTCCCCTCCTCTCACAGCAACTCCCCTCCTCTCACAGCAACCCCCCCACTCTCACAGCAACTCCCCTCCTCTCACAGGATCTCCCTCCTCTCACAGCAACTCCCCTCCTCTCACAGGATCTCCCTCCTCTCACAGCAACTCCCTCCTCTCACAGCAACTCCCTCCTCTCACTGTGTGTCGAGTTACCAGTGAGTGGGTGTACATGGGGTGCTCATAAAGGGGAGGAGATAATCCCTTCTCTGTTAACAGCAGCTGTAACAACAAACACGCACAGTTTGATGTGTTGCGTAATCGAACCTTTTTCCCTCTGAGGTGGAGCATGCCCAGTGAACGTTGTGCACGAGATGACCTTTGACCTGACACCTCCCAGGCTTTTTGATAGTACTGGCCATCCTATGAAACAGGAAGTAAGAAACAGGAAGTAAAGAAATAAGAAATGAGAAATGTATACACACACACATAAGTACACATGCACTTTCGTAAATACCACATTCATAAAACACACATGCACAAAGTACGCAAGCCTACCTTAGTTACATCACCAAGCAAACACCACATTGTTGGTGTCTCTTTCTGCAATAGCTGCTCACGAATAATGCTTTCAGCCTGCATTTGAAAGGATGTGCTAATGTATGCACCTTGTGTGTGTGTGTGTGTGTGTGTGTGTGTGTGTGTGTGTGTGTGTGTGTGTGTGTGTGTGTGTGTGTGTGTGTGTGTGTGTGTGCGTGTGTGTGTATGTGTGTGTTTGTGTGTGTGTGTGTGTGTGTGTGTATCTCTCTCTCTGTGTGTGTGTGTGTGTGTGTGTTGTGTGTGTGTGTTTGTGTGTGTGTGTGTGTGTGTGTGTGTGTGTGTATGTGTGTGTGTGTGTGTGTGTGTGTGTGTGTGTGTGCGTGTGTGTGCGTTGACTGTACAGTGATGTTCACTAACGTGTGCCCCACTCTCCTCAGATCCTGGCATTCGCATGTCTGGGACACACATACAGTACACACACACTCTCTACAAACACAGCTGGCTCACCTTGCCACTTCGACCGATGGAATGATAGCATGTGATGACATCCTCCCAGAGCTGCAGTCTCTCGAAGACCTCAAGTGCACTGGCCGTGGAGCCCAGACTGACCAGGGTGGCAGCCAGCTCCCTCTGTGTGGCAGTGGGGTTGCAGAGAAGCAAGTACATACATACGTAAACTGAAACCACAACCACCTGTCTACAGAGGACGCTCTAGGCTGGCCTACATGCCACCTCAGTGATACCAAAGCACCTCTTTACAAGGACCACCTGTCTACAGAGGACGCTCTAGGCTGGCCTACATGCCACCTCAGTGATACCAGAGCACCTCTTTACGAGGACCACCTGTCTACAGAGGCCACTCTAGGCTGATCTATATGTCCCCTGTGATACCAAAGCACCTCTTTACGAGGACCACCTGTCTACAGAGGCCACTCTAGGCTGACCTACGTATATGTCCCCTGTGATACCAAAGCACCTCTTTACGAGGACCACCTGTCTACAGAGGCACCTAATGCTTGGTCCTTGAGTGGTTCTTGTAGAAGGCTTTTGACACATATAAACACACACACGTGCGCACACACACAGACAAGTATATGCTTATGTGTACGGGCAAATGTCAATTATCTCACAAACCTCCATCACCCAATGAGGGGGCATATCGACACAGTAAAACATTGTCTTCTCTAAATCACTTCCTTTCCGGTTGGAATACTGCCCAACCAACTCCTGGTAATGGAAGAAAGGTGGATGCCATACAGTGTGTGTGTGTGTGTGTGTGTGTGTGTGTGTGTGTGTGTGTGTGTGTGTGTGTGTATGTGTGTGTGTGTGTGTGTGCAAGTGTATACACAAAACAAAATCTCCGTCAGCAGTACTGGACACTGCAGCCTTACTTGCAACTGTAGCATTGCGCGCTCCACTGTCACCCTCCTCCTGTCCTGCAGCACTGATCTCAGGAAGAGAGCTGTCGACTGAATGCAGTAATCCAGAGGCTTAGCAAGTACACTCTATGGAACAGGAGTAGGATCACAGGACATTTATACTGATAGGAAGTTATAGACGTGATTACAGGAAGTATCGGGATGCAACAACAGGAAGTACTAGGACACACACACAATAGGAAGTACTAGGACACACACAAAAGGAAGTACTAGGACACACACAAAACAGGAAGTACTAGGACACACACAACAGGAAGTACTAGGACACACATACAACAGGAAGTACTAGGACACACACACAACAGGAAGTACTAGGACACACACAAAACAGAAAGTACTAGGACATACACAAAACAGGAAGTACTAGGAACGTACTGTGATGTATGCTTCCAATTCCTCTGTACGCAACCTGTCCTTTGGAGATGTTTTCTTCAGGAGAACACTGCAATGTACGTATATAGAGAACACGTGCATGTGTGCATGTCACTTGGTGACAAACAACACACGTACACAGTAGCCACTTGACACACCACAGCAGACTAACAATCGGTTCATACCATTGTCCTAGGACAACTGCTTGCTCTAGAGGTGAGGAGGGAATGCCCACTCCTGGTTCTTGAGAGGAGAATTTAATGTTTTCGAGAATAGTATCATCGTTCAAGAGAACATCCTATGAAGTAAGACAATAGATCTATCAGCAGCACAATCACAAAACACACCAGAATAGACATCACACACACACGCATGCACGTATGCATACATGCAAGCTCGTACACACACACACACACACACACACACACACACACACACACACACATACACACACACACACACACACACACACACACACACACACACACACACACACCTTTGGCAAGTCTAGTATCTTGTCCTGAGTTGTGTGGGTGACAGCTGGCTCTTCTCCTCTGCTGGTGGAGACAACACTGAGGACAAGCTGAGCTGTGTCTTTGGCTTGAAATCTTGTTCTCTTCCCAAGAGCACCTAAACCACAACTCCCACAGGTGACCCATGCACAACAGCTGGAACCTCCTTACTGAGGACACTTGTGTATTAAGGTAACTAGTATCACAAGACAGAACCTGCCTACTAAGAGCACATTGTCCTAGTAGGGACCATAGAAGAATAGCTGGCACTGCAGTGTAGGGGATGAGTACTGCAGTGTAGGGGGTGAGTACTGCAGTGTAGGGGGTGAGTACTGCAGTGTAGGGGGTGAGTACTGGGTGTGGTGGGGAGGTAAAATCACTAGGCATAGGTGTAGGAACCATGGGGGCTGGAGGGGCTGTACCCCCCCCCCCCCAATATTTTTAATTCTAGTCAATGTTTGCCTGATCATAATGATCAAGTTATTATACTGCACATGAACTGCACATGATATTGAATGAGCCCCCAAAGTACAGATCATTCCTACGCCTATGCTAGGGAAGGAGCAGAGAACAGTCATATATAACCAACCAGTGAGGTTAATGTCCAGGCTGGCCATTTTCTGAGCTCTTGTAAAATAGCCCTATAAGAGGAACAAAGTAAAACATTTGGGCATGAATTATTCGTTGGAGAAGTCCTTAGGACCTATTGATAGTACTGAGATGTCACAAAGACAGTAAATGGGAAATTGGTGACAATCTCTCTGTGTGTTGCTACCAGGTGAGTCCAAATAAGTAAATGATGACATGGCATTCACAGGGTAAAGCACATCTGCTAGTGCATGGTGCACAGACCTTGGCTCTGCTGTACTGGAGATAAAACAAACAAACTCGTCCCATTTCTACTAAAGTCTCTGTTTTCCTTTCTCTGGACAAACAAAGAAGAATATTACATCACCCTCATGCCTCTAGTACACGTATCAACATTAATCCAGCAGAAACTATCACTACCGTGACCACCAGCATTGCTACTCAGATGACGACCATTTTTGATGGCCATCAATACCACTACAGTAGTCAGTATAGCTAGCTCACTTTACCTTGAAAATGAGACATCCTCATCACTGACGGCTACTTCTAGTTCCCTGCCTGCATAAACACCCGAAAAAGGAAGGGACACACATTACAATACAACACAACACTCATCCAACTTTCTAAGGTCTCTACCGACTGATTAGTCTGTACCAGACTGCTATTTTGCCCCCTCTTTAGAAGGCCATGATGTCACTGGTCAACACCAAGGCCTCAGAAAAGAAGGCAAAATAGCAGTTTGAGCTTTGCAAGACTAGCGTTTGGTTCACATCGTATTGACAGGAGGTACACACTGTACTGCCAGGAGGTACACACTGTATTGACAGGAGGTACACACTGTACTGACAGGAGGTACACACTGTACTGATGGGAGGTACATTAGGTTCACATGTTGACACTGACAATTATGCACTCACTCATGATAGCATCAATTGTCTCCCAAAGAGACAGGATTCGCTCATGCAACAGTTGCTGGTACACAAACAAGCTCCGCAAACACCACAGAGCACAATCCTGAAGCAAGGAGCAACCGATGCAAACACATGCTGTGACCACATACCAAGAGACACTCACCATAAAACGTGCTCTGTGATTCCTCAGAGCGAGCAGAATGGTTTTCGACATCAGCAATAGCATGGGTTCTTTGCTGAGTGGGTAAAACATCTGGCAAGAAAATCGTGTGGTTATCACGTGAGCATCATGTGACTAGGACACAAAGGTAACAGCAATTCATAGCACATACTTCCCCGTCAAGTGATAGCTGATCTAAGGATTGCTTGCTCAGTTTTCCCTGAAAATAATAACCAAAAAAGGTCAAACTACAGATAACATGTATAGTTTTTCGGTTTATATTGAACAGGATTTCAATTAACATCATTAGCAACAAATTCCACAGCATACGACTTACCCATTGACTCGAGGATACGTCCCAATGGAACCGTACACAAGCCGGTTCTGAGCGGCCAGGCCCGGTCCAATTGAGGGCACAAAATTCGTTTAGCAAGGAAGAGGCAACTCTTGTTGCAAATGCCACAAATCTCCCTACTTCGTCATCTTTCTCCAACCTCTCTTTAATCGTTTTCCTCAGGGTGGCAAGAAGCAAGCTGACATCTTGACCTAGGTGTTCGTGCACGACAGAACAATCTCAAAAGCAGTCATTTCATGCGGACGTTTACCTCGGCTAACCTTCATATTCTCGAATTCCGAGAAACGTGGTCGATTCCTCACTGCACAGTACGTTGGCAGCCATTTTAGACTCACATAAGGGGAAATACCTTCTGTGAGGGGATTTTTGCCCATGCGTGCAAGGAGGTGTGTACCGTGGTACAAGTTCTGGGAAATTGTTTTTTTTTTGGGTCAAATTTAGAGGATGGATCCAGCACTCGAAGGATCCGAATCACAATCTGACAACTTGTCAAATTACATAGAAAACTCCAACGAAGGGAACGACGTTGGTGGCCATAGTGATGAAGAAGAACCAGCAACTCCCGGTGTGTCCTTTGTCCGAGAAGCCAATACCTCTGAGAGAGACGATGGAGAATACGACGACATATTAAACTGTGCCGATGCAACAGAGACAGACAGCGAACTAGTGGTAAAAACAGTCGTAACTATCGAAAATACGGAGAGATCTACAGATGACGGAGAATACGACGACATACTGAACTGTACTGAGGCGGCTACTGGGCGGAAAAGTGAATTGAATATCGAAACAACCGAGACACATGTAGTTAAAGTCGAAGGAGAGACAACTGGAAATTTTGAAAAGACTGAAAATTTTGTCAAAGACCATGATACAGGTGGTGGCAAGGAGTCTTCTACAGAGCTTGATTTGGAGCGACAGGCTTTGGAAGCTTTCTATGATGTGACCTCGCCGCAAGATGAAGGTGACGACACATTTGAGTTCGAGTTTCAGTACCGGACAAAAAGACCTAATGCGAGAGCCACTCCTCTGGGCGACGTCTTGGAGGGTAGCAGCGAGCAAGACATTCCTGAGGATGCACACGAGCAAACTCCACGCTGTTGGAGTGATACTTGTGAGTTGCCAGTAGCAACACCACCTGCCCACCAAACTGAGTTGTCCTCGACACCGTCTGTTCAACCCATAACTCCACCAATCATTTCCAACAGTAATCCTAGCAAGAAAGCAAAATCACTACCATACAAGAATGCTCTTGTGGATGACAAAGATTGCCAAGTGGTGGTTATCTGTGGTTTTGCTGGCTCTGGGAAGAACGCTTTGAGTGAAACACTTGTCTGTAATTCCCCCTCCATTTTCACCAAGGTTGTGCAACACACAACACGTTCTGCACTGAAGCACGAATCTCCTGGTCGTGATTTCCACTTCATCTCAATAGAAAAAGCTGACAAAATGGTGGCAAATGAAGAAATGGCCGAATACACATTTCTTGCTCCAAAAGAGAAGAAGACAAAATACAATGCAGCTTGGTTGGAGAGAAAGAGATGCACAATGGATGAAAGTGGCCAAGTTGAGATAAATACACCTTCACTTCCCCGTTCACCAACCTCGCTATCTGCTGACAGTGAAGGTACACCACTGAATAAGGCTGTTTTCTATGGAACATCATTCCAGTCCTTGATGGAGGCAAAAATGAGAGGCTTGCCATGTGCTGTTATGGCCACATCTGTAGAAGGTGCAGTCCAGTTGCAAAAGAAAGGATTGGTGGCTCTGTTCATTCTCCTTCACTCTGGCAGTGAAGAGCCTGAGTGTGAGCTTCAGCCATCTGCTACCATCGACATTAGAAGTGACCCATATTCAGCTCTCCTCCAGTATGCAAGTCTATATGTTCGAACTACAGTTCCCCACAATGAAGCTGTCTATCGTTCCGTTGAAGCGCAATGGAATTCTGTCCCAGAAATGCCCATGGATTTAAACCACTCAGGAGTCCACAATAACAAAGTCAACTACACTCCATTCATCAGTTTGGCACAAGTTCTTCAACACCTGCAAACAATGGACATGACAGAGGAGCTAAAACTTATCAAACCAGACGTCCACTATTCTGGCCTAAAAGCTGTGTCGCACAAGATGTTTGGCCCCCCCAAAATCACAGGCCGTCTGTTGAGCAGAGAGAGAGATCTAGTGTTTGCCATTGCACAGCTGAAGTTGGACACCACAGACCCGATCCACAATGCTGCTTTGCAGACCATTTTCAAGAGGTTGACTAGTGGGAAGGAGACTGTGGATTGCCCGAGATTTGGTCCGCACTGGGAGTCAATCGGTTTTCAAGGATCTGACCCCAGAACAGATGTAAGAGCCACTGGATTCCTCAGCATCTTCCATCTTCTCTATCTCACTGATTCCAAAGATCGTCTTGAGATGGCAACCAAAATTTTCTCCCTGTCCCAATCATCCGAGTACCCATTCCCATTTTGTGTACTCTCCATCAACATCACACGTATTGCTCTGTCGGCGCTCAGAGAGGGCTACCTGACTAAGGAGTGCAGGAAGGAAGGAGCAGTCATCAATGTGGTCAATCGTTTCTACGCAAGTGCTCTTTATCACTACTACGAAGAGTTCCGGAAGAAGAAATTGTCCTTCAAGGACCTGGGAAGTGTTCTGGCTAATACAGAAACTTATTGTAAAAAAAATGTGCGTCAGTGTTTACGGGCATTGGATGGTGCCCTCCTTGACTTCCAAGGCACAAGAAAAGGAACCCAACAGATTGCAACAGGAGCTCGAGGGACAAG
The DNA here is from genome assembly GCA_963170055.1 of Halisarca cf. caerulea. NCBI lineage: Eukaryota > Metazoa > Porifera > Demospongiae > Chondrillida > Halisarcidae > Halisarca > Halisarca cf. caerulea. The sequence goes on along the minus strand of CAUJGJ010000258.1, from coordinate 2,916,949 downwards.
CCGCGCATCCACTCCCACAGGTGAAGACCAAGTAAACTTCACTGACTTGGCTCAAGTTGTTGATACTTGATTTCTGAAGACATACCACAAATCACTTTCACCTTGATATTAGTTAGACATCTTTCTTTGAATGATTCTTTATTATATTTCTGTATTTTTATGTAAATACTTTACATGGTAAAAGAGAATTATAGTTGTACAAGAAAATGAAAGGATTTAGTTTAGACATGCGTACTATATAGCTCACCATATTTAGCATGTACATATGAGCAGTACTGAGCTTACGTTTGGCTCTGCATGCATATGGTTGTAGTTATTGCAAGAAAATGATATTCTCCATTTTAGGCACATGCAAATTAGATTACTATTCAGTGCATTATTCTACGAATCCAGGCATTTATACATATGTACTTGTTAATTAACACATATTAATAAAGAAATATTATTACTACATTAAGGCCCCATTTACATGTATCCGGATACCCTTGTAAACGTATACTTTTGAAGACGTTTACACAGATCATTTACACAAAAACACCGAAAACGTATAAGCGAATGTGGATACTTCGTAAATGGATACCAAAGTGGATACTCTATAAACGCATACATTGATCGTTTTTGTTTAAATAAGTTGTAAACGCATTCAAAAGTACACGTTTATAAAGGTATCCAGAAACATGTAAATGGGGCCAAAGAAGGCAATTAAAATCAGCCTGTACATTACTACAAATGCCAGAACTACAAAAAGTTAATCAATTTGATGGAGGCGTTCCTTTCTATCAGTGTCAATGATATCCACAGCTTCTTGAGGTGTGTCGAAGTAGATGATATGGTTCATAGTGCTAGGATGGGCTTTCTCCATCATCAGTGGAACACGAAGAACATTGATAATGGACTCCCATGGATCTCGAACCAATAGAATCTTTGGAGTGTGCGATCCTCTTATGCCACCAACGTCGGCTTGGTACCAGGAGTGAAGGAATTCCGCTGTTGTCCCTGTTGATCCAGGAAGAACAATGATATGAAGAGCAGACAGAAGCAATTTAGCAGAGCGATCGAATGTAGTGTGCGTAACACGTACATCATGGATATATTCATTCCCCATCAGGCTTTTCAAACGATTTGTAAATACTCCTGGAGAAATAACGCCCACCACACCCCCACCTCCTTCTCGAGCACCCTTTGCAGATGCCTCCATCGACCCACTGTAACCACCATTCAGAATGGTGTAACCCTTCTCGACAAGAAGACGGCCAAGGGCGCGTGCAAATTCATACTCCTCTGATCCCTCCTTGATGCTGTGTGCACCGCATATGGCAACTGTTTTAGGGATTGGTAAAAGACCCATTCCCACTCCAAAATCTTTCAACTCTTCCAAATAAAGTTCCTTGTCTTGAGGCAAAAGAAAAGATGCTTTGAAAGAATTTTGGCAGAGGGTAAAAATTTCTTCCTTTGTCAATCCTGTATCATTGACAGCAGTGACAAAGTTGTCAACAATGTATCCTCCAAAGTAAGCAGGATCATCCGAATTGACCGTGACAACAATTCCCTTTGAGAGAAGCTCTCTCGTCCTGTTCTGATCACCGAGAAATCGTTGGTTTACTTTCAGCTTCCAATTTGACATGGGACAAACCGTGAGAGGTGTGCCTTCTTTGGCAAGCCGCTCCACCAGAGCAGTGTCCTTTAAACACTGTACACCGTGGTCTATGCGCTGGGCATGCAGGCGATCCAACGCTTCGAAAATGTAATCTGGACCTCCTTCTTCCCCAGCATGGGCTACTAACTTTAAACCAAGTGTCTGTGCTTCTTTAAAAACCTTCACAAAGTTTGACGGAGGGTTGTCCAGTTCCCCTGAATCCAGCCCCACTCCAATGATCTTGTCAACATGTGGCTTGGCTTGCATCAGCGTCTCCAGGGCACTCTCTTCAGACATGTGGCGAAGGAAACACATGATCAAACGAGCTCTGATACAGAAATTCTTCTGCCCGTCGACAATTGCCCGAAACAAACCGTTGATCACTGTCTCCAATGGCACTCCTCTCTCCGTGTGCGTCTGCGGATCAAAGAAAATCTCCGCATAGCGTACGCCATCACAAGCTGCCCGCTTCAAGTAGGCATACATCAAATCATAAAAGTCTTGCTCTTCTTTCAGAACGTTGCAAGCTTCGTAGTACATATCCAGAAAGTCCTGGAGATCCTTGAAGCTCGCTCTTCTCTGCAAGTGACTTTCCACCGTGCCTTCCAACTTGATACCATTTCTCTTTGCTATTTCAAACATAAGTTGTGGCTCGAAGGTTCCTTCTACGTGGACGTGCAGTTCTGCTTTCGGGATGGAGTGAATGAAGGAGAGCAAAGCCATTTCCACTTCTTGGCTAGCCATGTCTGTTTTGTGGTACGCCACACGTGGGTGAGCGGCTCACGTGACGTTCCGGTGTTTACCCATTTGCCGAGACTTTTGCAGCTGTCGATATTTGTTGCTTCACTCGAGCTCTGATCATAGAGTCTATGCTCTGATGATAGGGATGCTCGTTTGCGCATCGTGATTGATCCTCGAGTATCTCACTTGACTCTGTGATTGGTTCGAGCTATTCGTTGGTGATTGGATTGAAGTTACTCATGGTACACGTTGCTAAGTGAAGAGTTGATGTCCCTTTAGGCGACCAATGGGATTTGCTCCTTTGTGTACAATAAGCAGATTACTACTACTTCGCGGCCACTCTTTATCGAGCTTTGCTAAAGAAGACTTGAAGTAATCTAAATTCAGCTGAAAGATCTGGTTTACCATGTCTATTGTCTCTGGAGAGAAGAATTGGGAAGCGTCCCTTGTGAGTCAGATTCTTTTGAAGCATTTTCTCTTAGAACAGAGTTTTATCCTGATTCTGTTTACGTATTTCTGGCAGACTTCCCCCGGTATCCCTCCTGTCGGGAGCAGCGTGTACAAGTGCAGGTGTTCCGACTGCAGAGACTTCAGATCCACCATTAAGAGCTGCCCGATTGTAGTCAAACCCGATTACTGCTCAGCCGACAAAGGATTCGTAGTCGGTGACCGAGTTCTTGTCGATGGAATCTGGACAGGTGTGTTAGTATAAGCGTAGATTATCTATGCTATAACTTGTTGGAATGTCTGTGCACAAACCTGGAAGGTGACCACGATCACCTTCAGTTTTCGATCCACTTAAGATTATTTTATTTAAAATCTGAATGTGTTACTGGAGATTCATTATCATATGATGCATCTTCTTACAGGAGTTGTTCGCTATTTCGGAGACCTTGATGGCTCTTATGGAATGAACAAGACGTTTGTGGGCATAAAGCTGGATGATCCGGTTGGAGAGCATGATGGAATCTTTGATGGAAAGAGGTATTTTAGATGCCCTAGTAAACACGGAGTGATGGTTTCCAGAAGACGAGTCAGCCTGCTTGTGATGGATAAGAAGAGGAAGCAACATGGAACTAAATGCTCCCTTCCTGCACTGTCTCAAGTTCCAACTTTGCCTCCTCTCAGCAAGAAGAGTTTGACTGCCCTTGACAGACCAGCTGCTGAGCCCCAACCTCCCAAGACTGGTGGATCTCCACATCCCGAAACTGTGAAATCTCGTCCTACTAAGACTGCTGCATCTCAAACTTCTAAAACTGCAAGAAATCAACATCCTATGACAGTTGGACTCACTCAACCTCCAAAGGCTACCAGGAGTCAGCCTGCCAATGCCTACAGATCTAAGCCTACTAAGACTACTAAGTCTCAACCTACGAAGGGTTGCAAATCTCAGCCTATTGAGACCGTTGTTCCACAACCGCCAAAGACTCCAAAGCCTGCCCACACCAGATCTGTCAGGCAGTTTGTGCCATCCAAACCAGCACTAGTTCCCATTCCTTCCTCAAAGCTCTCTTCTGAGCTTCTTTGCAGTGAGTGCTGCAAAGCCCGATCTTGCATTCTTTCATCATCAGCCTCCAACAGAAAACTGTCCCACTCAAGGTTTTCCATGCCGGCTGATATGCAAAACTCTCTGAAGAATGAGCTAGGTTCTTCTCCTTCCAGGAAATCAATGGCTTCCAGCAAGGTAAGAAACATGTTAAATTCTTCAACCTTATTGAAGTATACTTGTAATTGGTACTGGTTCTTTGTCTACCACAGGGTTCTCCAACAAATAATGTTCTGATGAGCAGACAGCAGACTGTATTGCTGCCGAATCGCATGTCTCTCTCTTGTAGGCCAGCCCCTTTGACTCGTAGCCCCAGCCAGCGAGGTCCTATTGCTCCCAATCCATCCTTTACTGGACGTCTGTTGTCTGCCATGCCCCCTGAGAACCAAACCACACCCACCAGTGGGAACACACACCTCAGAGATATTGATCAGTTCAGTCAGTGGTTGGATGCATGGGGAGGTGGTCCAAGGGCCTGGACGATGGCCTGCACTTTGCAAAAACTGAAGGATGCCCAGCGACGTGGTGCCAAAGAGGTTCAATGGCAGAAGTAAGTCCTTCATATTTGACTTATGATGTTGCTCCCGTATGCTGGTTCATCATTGCTTCTTACTCTCATAGGACATTGGATGATTTGGAGCTGTGCAAGGAATATCTTCCTCAAATTCAAAGAATAAAAGCTTTGAGGAAGGAGATTGATGCTGTGAGAGAGAACAGGGAAGAAATTGAGAAACAAACTCGTGTCATTGTTAAGATGAAGTCCATGGTGAAGACACAAGTTAAATTCTTCCAGGAAAAGTTTAAAAAAGAGAAATTGCGATGTGGGGTGTTGGAGAGTGAGATTCAGAAGCATCCATTTCTAGAAACCCTCATCAGTCATTAACAGAAAAGATGCTTGTTGAACACTCTGTATTTGTATTGGTTACTGCATGTGATGTGTGTCTGACACTCTGTAATGTCTTTATTTAATCCAATTTATTGTAAATTTGTGTACAATAATTTAAAAAAACTTATCGGAGTATTTACAGACAGCTAGAGAATGCATAGTATCCTGTACCCCTACATCCACATAATGAGTATATGCACACAGACTGGGTCAAACAAGATACTCGGCCTGATAATGCGTACCCTGTGATTTGACCAAGACGTTGTAGGGGTGTAGGAACACTCACGCCAGTGAGGGAGCGGAAGATTCTAGGTGGAGCATATGTGCAATAATAATAATGTTAGACACATGGTATTTGGCCCCTACTCCCTAAAAGTGAGGGTGCCAGCCCCCCCCCCCCCCCCTCCCCCTGGTTCCTATGGCTAAATTGCCAACGTTTCTAGAAAGTTCTTTCGTTATATATAACTTGTCATTACGTTATCCAGAAGTGTGGATTAATTGATAGCGTTTAGTGTACGAATAGGGCCGGATAACCAGGTCGTTTCTGTATAATAACTCATATAATGACCCACTGAGAGGTGTGTAGTCAATATAGTACACTCTCGGCTGAATATGTGTGACGTCACTGATGCGCGTGCACTGAAAAGATGGCGGGTGAGTTCGGCGTTGGAGTGGGTGCCACATTCAGATGCGTTATGAATAGTTTTTCCCATTCGTTTCTTGAGTGTCAATACATCGCACATTTTGTGTACTAATGTTTGAGGTTCAGTATGTACAGGACCACTGTCAAGATGACTTTTTCATCTTTTACTCAATCCTGTTCAGAGATTCAAATAGGACAGGAGAACAATCATAACACGGACGCGAAAAATGACGATTTTGGTGAGTGCACAACGTGAATCCTGGCCACCGGCCATATTAAAGTGATAACGGGTGGTTATCTGTCCTCGACTGGCTCACTCTGAAGAATTTGTCCCAAGTATTAGTATTTTGCCAAAGCGACCAATTTTGTGCGTGGTGTTGTAGATGTACGATTTCCGTATAGTTCTTGTACTTATGCTAATCATGAGCCACTTCGAGAAAGGAATTTTGAAGTTATTGAGTGGCGTAAGCTTTCTCCCAATGCAGTGACACGGGAGCTACGGAGCACATTTTACCGATTCCTGCGCTCCTGTACTTACGACCCGCGTTCTTTGCTACGTGTACATGTACTCTGCATGCAGTAAAGTGTGTGTTTGCGTGTATTCCCGTACAAGACTCATGTAATGGCTTTGGTCTCCACAGATGCGTACGTACGTAGGGTACTTCTTGCAGAAAGGGCAGTTTGCAAGTGTGTTCTTGTCAACCATTTCTGCAGTAGTTAGTCTAGTTGTGCATGTTGTTGTTAAAGCATCACTTGCTAGTCTGGCGTTGCCGACCCAATTCTCGCTTGGCCTTTTTTCGGGGACTGACATTGGTCCCCCCCCCCTCAAAAAAAGGCCGATCAAGAATTGGGTCGGCAACACCAGACTAATCACTCACTGAGACGGCAACACAACCTTGTATCTGTCATTTTTGCTAAGACTCTTTCAAATCCCAGTTGTCGAAGTTACCAGTATCCTGTGGGCAGTATGCGATAGTACTATTGTGCTCCATTTGATGTGGATGTTTGATGGGCTGAAGTGGATGTGGATGTGTTGTGCAGATGTATGGGGGGGGGGGGGGGGGGGGGGTAAGATGGAGTAACTAGGCAGATGGTAGGATTGAACAGTCTAGCAAAACCAGACTCAGAAGGAGGAAGGTACACACACTGCTCACCTTGGTGTAGTCTCTATGAACTGGTGCTTTAGCAGTGGCTGATATGGTTTGATTTCTCAGCCATAGCAAAGGTGGAGACAGTGCCCTAAATTACCCTGGTAACCAGCATTGCCACTGTGTTCCAAAATGCCCTGGTGTTGCAAATTGTCCACGTGCCCTGAATTTCCTTGGTGCCTTGAGATACAGTACCCAGATCAAGCTGGTGTAGTCTGTCATTTTGGAATATTACATTTGTGGACTGTTCAGAAAGCCTCTGTCATAGCTGGTGGTCTTTAGTGAGGTGTACTTGTGAACGCATATGCAGTGGAACCCTTCTAATCCAGCCCCTGGTTTACAGACACCCCTTATGGACACATGCTGCTGGAACCAAATGATTCGTTATACTTTGCCATAGTACATCTTCAACCCCTGAAATGAGGACACCTAAATGTACTCAGGACAGTCTTTTCTGGTCTCAAGGTGTCCAGAATAGAGGGGTCCACTGTAGAGGGGTTCACTGTAGAGGTGTCCACTGTAGAGGGGTCCACTGTAGAGGGGTTCACTGTAGAGGTGTCCACTGTAGAGGGGTCCACTGTAGAGGGGTCCACTGTAGAGGGGTCCACTGTAGAGGGGTCCACTGTAGAGGGATCCACTGTAGAGGGGTCCACTGTAGAGGGGTCCACTGTAGAGGGGTTCCTCTGTAGAGGGGTCCACTGTAGAGGGGTTCACTGTCTGAGTGTGGAGGGGTCCACTGTGGAGGGGTCCACTGTAGAGGGGTCCACTGTAGAGGGCTCCACTGTAGAGGGGTCCACTGTAGAGGGGTTCCTCTGTAGAGGGGTCCACTGTATAGGGGTCCACTGTAGAGGGATTCCTCTGTAGTAGGTAGCTGGTAAGTACAGACAGTCCTTCAAGAGGGATATTGTGTCACCAGAGAGGCTCACTGCTTTGCTGTTGGCTTGTGTCTGTGTTAGGTGTGGGGGGAGATGACGAACTTGATGCAGAACCGCTAGCTTCCCCACTCGACGAGTCCTGTCCTGATGATCTACTAATCCCCATAGAAAGGATTGAAAAATACCACAATAGTGAGGAACTCTTTGACAGGTGTGTATGTACGTACATGTGTATGTGTGTAATTCCTATTGTGAGTGCCGCCATTTTATCATTTACAGTATGCATAGTATGTATTATGTACTTATAGTGGAAAATCATTAAGAAGAACACTCTTAAGACAAATGTTTGCTTAGCACAAACTAGTTACCTAGCCCTGTTTGGTTTGCTGTAGTACTGTACGTACATGTATTACTATATCCTGATAAGAACTTTTGATATGGAGAACTAATTTTGTGTGTCCCCTAATGTTCGTCCTAACGAGGTTTAACTGTGTGTCTGTGTAGTGCTTTTGGAGCGTACGCACACTTTATCCAATACTTCTGTAATCTACATCTATCTACGTACATACCTGTCTGTGTGTCTGTGTGCCTGTCTGTTTGTCTGTCTGTGTGTATTTGTCTGGTTGTCAGTTTGTCTGTTTCTTTCACGCACACACTCTCTCCCTGTGTATGTTCATTTGTGTTAGGTTCGCCTAGGGCTGGAATCTTTTTGTAGCTAATCTTGTTACAATCCTTTTGTGCAACTTGCAGGGAAATAGCTGTTAGAGACATCACTGGAGCTGCTGTGATGGTTGAAGACATCGAGTCACTGGACAGACTGTGTGATTTCGTTGTTTTCCTTTCGAGTGATTCTGGTATGTCTGTAGCAGAAGACTGGGTGTCGCTGTTATGCTGGTCTGAATGTGTGTGCCCTTGTGTGTGTGTGTGTGTGTGTGTGTGTGTGTGTGTGTGTGGACTGTACAGTGATGCTCACTAAGTGAGTGTTACGTGTGCCCCACTCTCCTCAGATGCTGGGATTCGCATGTCTGTTGTAATGCAACTCCTCAACGTGATCAAGAAGACAGAGGAAGTCAGGATGCACCCTGCGGACAGAGCTGAGATACAGCAAAGGTTACTCAATATCGCTGTTGCCTATCTGACAGACAGCAACTACCAGGTACACATTAGTGTGTGTGTGTGTGTCCTTTTGTAAGCCATTCTAACTGATCAATTTTTAATGAGTTGTGTACATACATATATGTATCCAGGTGCGTAGAGGAAGCCATCTTTGTTTGGCCAATACCCTGGAGGAAAATGAGGAAAATGGTGAGGGTATATTGTGTTGCATTACATGTAATCTTCATGGCGGCCATGTTCTACCTGGATATGCTAGACTAAGACTGAACCATTCATACCAAAGACTGTGTGTACACGTGTGTGTGTGTGTGTGTGTGTGTGTGTGTGTGTGTGTGTGTGTGTGTGTGCGTGTGTGTGTGTGTGTGTGTGTATGTGTGTGTGCTGGTGTGTATGTGTGTGTGCGTTCGTGCGTGATTGTGCGTTCGTGCGTGGTTGTGTAGCATTGATGTACTGCAACCAGGCAGGGTCCAACTGTAGATTCACACTCCAAAGGTATACATACAGTAGAACCTCTGTAACCCAACTCCTCACCAATCCAGCATTCTTCCTTATCTAACCGTATTCTAAGGGATAGCTGAAATGTGCGACTGTACTAAGGAACACTGGGTAATCTGACATCTATTTCAAGGCCCACGGAGTGTCGGATTATGGAGATTTCACTGCATATCCATACATCTGCAGACATGTATGTACGTACGTACGCCTGTGCTGTATATGCAGTACGTTCTCACAATGCATTCATGAGCTAGACTCTGATTGCACATTCTTGCATGTGAGTGTCCACCATTACTCCTGCTTATCTTGTCCATGTGTACACTTCTGCAGATGTTATTGTGAAGCATATTTGTGAGGCAGTGGCTTTGTTGTTTGGCAATGACAGCAGCTATGAGTATCGCTTAGATGGTTTAGTGGTGAGTGTGTGTGTGTTTGTGTGTGTGTGTGTGTGTGTGTGTGTGTGTGTGTGTGTGCGTGTGTGTGTGTGTGTGTGTGTGTTTGTGTGTGTGTTTGTGTGTGTGTGTGTGTGTGTGTGTGTGTGTGTGTGTGTTTGTGTATGTGTGTGTCACATGCACACCTCCTACCCCATCTTCTTCCTCACAGATCTTAAGCAGGATCTGCACCAGTCTCAAGACAGAGGTGCTAGTCAGAGAGTTTGTCCCGTTCTTTGAATACCTTGCGTCTGATAACATGTTTCACGTGCGCAAAGCCTTTGCCATGTGCTGCAAGGAGCTGAGCCCAGCCATGTCAACTGAAGAGAACGAAGTCTACATTGTGAGTGTCTTCCAACAAGTCTTCATCCTCCAAAACCTTGAATTTTTCACAGGAGTGCAGTCACACTCATTTATTGGACACCAGTTTATCTGAAAACCTCATTTATCCAACACTTTGCTATGAATCCCCATCACTAAGCTGTATACAATCTAACCTGATTTACTCAACACCTGGTTTATCCGACACCTGGTTTATCCAACACCTGGTTTATCCAACACCTGGTTTATCCAACAGCTGGTTTATCCAACAGCTGGTTTATCTGACACATTTTATAGGGAACTGATGTAGTCGGACAAGCGAGAGCCCACTGTATAAAGAGTGTACAATCAGAAGATGCTTTTACTCTAACCCATTACCGGGACTCATTTAACCCTTTCTCTTTCTCTCTATCCTCACAGCTTCCTCTGTTCCTGAATCTCTGCCAGGATGTGGCCTGGGGTGTGAGGAAAGCATGCGCAGATGTCTTCATGGATGTAGCAGCTGCTTGTTCCTCTGCCACCAGACACAGCAAGCTGGCCAAAGCCTTCGTGAGACTTCTTGACGACACATCACGATGGGTCAGCCATTTTGTGTCATCTTGTGTTTCACTTAAATTTGTAGCTATTTTCCGTTAAAGTGGAACCTGTCTACAGTGGTCACTGTGCAAGGGAGCCACCTGTCTACAGTGGTCACTGTGCAAGGGAGCCACCTGTCTACAGTGGTCACTGTGTAAGGCAGCCACCTGTCTGCAGTGGTCACTGTGTAAGGGAGCCACCTGTCTACAGTGGTCACTGTGCAAGGCAGCCACCTGTCTACAGTGGTCACTGTGTAAGGGAGCCACCTGTCTACAGTGGTCACTGTGTAAGGCAGCCACCTGTCTACAGTGGTCACTGTGTAAGGCAGCCACCTGTCTACAGTGGTCACTGTCCTGTGTTGTGCAGACTATGTTCACCTTTTGACCTATCCATACTAGACGCTGTGGCCGGTAGAGAATGTGTGTGTTGTGTAATGTTAATGTACACATGTACACATACACATGTACGTATACTGTACGTACATATTAGTATCATGTGGCCATATCAGTGTATGTACGTACGTACGTGCGTACATTTCACTCTTCCTGTACTGCCGACAGGTCAAGAAAGCAGCCTACCAATCACTTGGTCCGTTCATCACAACTTTCCATGTTGAAAATACACCAGAAGAGCAGCTACAGCAGCAAACACAATGGCAACAACAACAACAACAACAACAACAGCAACAGCAGCAACAGCAGCAACAACAACAGCAACAGCAGCAACAACAGCAAACAAAAGGAAAGGATGTTGCGAATGAAGTCCTTGAAACACAGACCAGTCACAATCTTGATGTAGGCACTTGTAGCCCTGCCCAAGGGGACTCCTCAGAGCTCACTGGTCTACCGAACCACCGTCAACAAGACTGCTCCACCTCCAGCAGTAGTAGTGAGGGCACTGGTGTTGGTGGTGGTGAGGGCGATGGAGTAAAAAGTGATGTCACTTGGATTGAAAAACAGCTGGAGGTTTTGAGTGTTGCAAGCGAAGAAACAGAAAGTTCTGATTACAATGATTTGTTTTACTGGAGGCAGCCGATCCCTGATGTTAATATCAATCTTCTTGAGATGGTGGGTGGTGATAGTGGTGATAGTGGTGATAGTGGTGATAGTGGTGACAGCAGTAGTGATAGGGGTGATAGTTGTGATATTGGTGATAATGGGGATCATGTGCAAGTAGGCGACGAAAGGGATACAGAGGGTTCGGGTGATGAAAGTCGTGAAACGTGTAGTGGTCAAGATGTCTCTGGCGGTGAAGGAGATTGTGTTGTGAGTGGTGGAGATGGGGAGGGTGAGGAAGACAGCAGTGGAGGTGAGAAGAGTGAGGAAGGTCTTAAAGATGACGGAGACACTGAATACAACCAGGAGCATCTCCAGTTGGCCGAGGAGTCGTTGGACGAGGACTTGGAGTCGAAAGAAGCACTGGAGGCTTCAACTAAGCAGTTGTTTGTGGATGATGTTCCAACAGCAGAGGAGCAGATCGTGGTGCACTTTGATGCTGTAGAAAGTGATAAAGAGACACCATTCAGAGACGGGCTCAGTCGCAATGTTCTCTTTAGGAGTGGGTCATTTGAGGTCCTTCACAGCACACCAGCCAGCAACTTAGCGTCGTCCTCTGACATGGACCTGACCACCACTGACCACACGCAGCCTAATCAACAGGTGGGTTGTTTCCTCCGGAAGCGGAGAGGTAGTGTGGCCTAATTACTCTTCCTGTACAGGAAGTGACTGGGGATTGACATTACAGTATGTGGCTTGATTACTATTTCACTTCCTGTACAGGAAGTGTGTGGTGCTCAAAGTGCCCTTACTTCCTGTACAGGAAGTGTGTGGTGCTCAAAGTGCCCTTACTTCCTGTACAGGAAGTGTGTGGTGCTCAAAGTGCCCTTACTTCCTGTACAGGAAATGCATGTGATGTGGCATGATTGTGTTCAAACCGTATGTAAAGTACTTAATTCTTGTACGTACCTGTGTGTTGGAAAGAACTTGTGTGTAGCTGTAATCTCTACTCCCATTATTTTCAGCCAGTGGTGAATTCATTCACTTTCTGTGCAGATAGTGAGAGGTGTGTGGCTTAATGTTCTCACTTCCTGTACAGGAAGTGCAAGGCGATATGCCTTGATTGCTCTATAACTTCCCACATAGGAAGTTGTTCCAATGGATCTGGTGGAATTCTTCTTTGGCATGAACGACCAGGTTCGTATCCAGCAGGTGGACAGTGAGCTGCCCTTCCTGTGTGCGTACTCCTTCCCTGGTGTTGCCCTCACGCTGGGCCCAGGCTACTGGACACTGATGAAACCGCTGTTTGAAAGTCTATCACAACATATGCATGTAAGTGGCTTGTGACTATGCCCAAAGAAGTGCATGTGTAAAAGTGTTCAGTTCACATCTATGCATGCAACACACACACACACACACACACACACACACACACACACACACACACACACACACTAATACATGAAAATTTCTGTACGTACATATATATGTGTGTGTACATACATACAGTATACATATGTACGTGTGTTGTGAAGTGTGTGTGTGTGTGTGTGTGTGTGTGTGTGTATGTGTGTGTGTGTGTATGTGTGTATGTGTGTGTGTGTGTGTGTGTGTGTGTGTGTGTGTGTGTGTGTGTGTGTGTGTATGCATGTGTTTGTGTGTTTGTGTGTGTGTGAGTGTGTGTGTGTGTGTGTGTGTGTGTGTGTGTGTGTGTGTGTGTGTGTGTGTGTGTGCATGTGTGAAGAACCCTTGCTGACATGTGTACAGCTGTACAATTTGTTTTTATTGATCCCATCAGTGGAAAATTAGAAGAGCTCTTTCCTTCAGTCTTCATGACCTTGCACATCTTATTGGACCAGAAAAGGCTGTCACAGACATTCTACCAGTGTTTGAGGACTTTCTTAAAGATGTTGAAGATGTTAGTGTTTGCCAGTTGGTAT
>CAUJGJ010000258.1:2881100-2888600 GCA_963170055.1 Halisarca cf. caerulea | reverse complement strand
CCCAGGATGAGTGTGTGTGTGTGACAGTATGGGTACAGACTATGAGCTCAGGAGAGGGTGTAGGATGTTATGATGTACAAGATGAGGTCTGTTTTGTGTGTGTTTGACTGTATATAGTTTTGCATACACACAGCATCTCATTGTCAACATGTATAACTCTCCAATTCATTTGTTCCATTCATGCTAACCTATTAATCGGGTTTGAGGACTCAATAGAACTAAAAGTGCAAGGTTGTCATAATCTTGTTTAAAAGGAAAACGCAATTCCGTTTCTACTCAATATTGCCAAATTTCAATATTAATAAATATAAGGACTGATGTACATACAGAGACAGACATACATCGTAAATATGTGTAAAAATACACAATAATAGAACTTGTCAGTCAGTCACTTGCAAGTCAGCAACACACACAAACAAAAACAAAAACAAACGCAACAACAAACATTCAGTAGTATGAATCTGTATGATGTAGTACAAAAATAACCAACAAATACATTTGATGCTTTAAAATTTGACCATTGTCACAGTCTCTGCTGATACCTAAGGCAGCCCGTGGACATTGCCAACTGGTGGTCCTAACATAGCACGTTTTAGTAGCTGCTCCATGGTGTCATCTTGTGCCACATCGACGGGAAACTCACACTGGTTGTTCAACATTGATGGCTTTGCCCCGTGGTCCAAGAGGAACTGGGCAATCTGTATGTTACCAATGGCACTTGCAGCATGCAGTGGGGAGTAGCCGTCCTCGTCTTGGACATGCAAGTCAGACCTAAAGTCCCTCACCAGATGCTGAACCATGGTGAATTTCTCCTCCAAGATGGCATGGTGTAGTGCTGACACCTTGGTACCCTTGTTGATCCGGTTGACGCTAATGCGGTCCTTTACCTTGATGAGCTTGACCAATGCCTCGATGTCACCCGACAGAACAGCATCTTGGAACATGTAATCAAGGCTGCCCACTTGGAGGTCTTCGTCGAGGTGGTACTCAGTTGGATGGAGTGTGGCTTGCTGTGTGTTGCTGTCGCTAGATCCGTCCATGGTGCTGATCCCCTGGTCCTCCTCACTGAGTTCATAGGTAATGTTCGAGATGGTTCCTTTAGTCTGTCCCAGACAGCCACCATCATCTTCTTTGTTCTCAATTGCAATGTCAAATGAATCCAGCGATGAGACCGAAGAGGAATGAAATCGCTGTCTTTCTTCAGGAACATCTTCATGAAAAACATCAACTGAAGATTGGTCTTCTCCATGTAACGATACAGTTTGTTCAGATGGTCCCTCAACTGCACTGTTCCGATCAGCCTTCTCCTTCCGCCGTTCACTGACCAAACTCCTCACTGACTTCATCCGCAACTTGAGGTCCCCACTCTCGTCGTCTCCATTGGATTCGTTGTCATCATCATAACCATCTGACTCCTCAGCATCACCATCTTCCACATCCGACTCCGCTATGTAGTGAGGATCGGAAAACTGGTCCAAGAACGTACCGTTTAGGGCTGATAGAAGCATCTTCTTTACAATTTTCTGAGATGCAATGTCGTAAGCAGTTTCGTTATCATCATTTCGAATATTTGGGTCGGCATTTGCTAAAAGAAGAAAGCGAACAAACTGTACGTGTCCTTCGATAGCAGCTGCGTGAAGAGGCGTCCACCCTTCGCAGTCTTGCGTATTAACGTCAGCTCCATTCAGTACCAGTGTGTTGGCACAATCCAGGTTCCCGTCCAGTGCCGCCTGGTGAAGGGCGGTCAAACCGATAGGGCTCA
Source organism: Halisarca cf. caerulea (assembly GCA_963170055.1). NCBI lineage: Eukaryota > Metazoa > Porifera > Demospongiae > Chondrillida > Halisarcidae > Halisarca > Halisarca cf. caerulea. The sequence continues at coordinate 2,886,838 of CAUJGJ010000258.1, read as the reverse complement.
TTCGGTTAACGTCGCTTATCCCGCCACTTCTCAAAACGTCTTTGACTTCGTCCAAATCTCCTTCCACTACCACTTGCTGGAGAAGAACTTCGGGCTGGAAATGGACACTACGACGCCTTCCTTCTGAGCTCGGTTTCTTCATCCCCGGAAGAACTATGCTGGATTTTCTCGGTCGCGGTCCGGGTGGAGGAGAAGCTTCTTCGTCGAAGGACGAGCGGTCTTCGTGCTCCGTGACCTCTTCCCGAGAGTTCATGTCCACAAATCTCTGTACGCCAGTGGTCATGTCCTTGGGTGGGAAATACAAACTCATCTCATTTTCTGAAGAATAACTTGAATCGTTGTCTGAAGAAGCGTCTTCATCAATGCTATACAAAATGCTGTGGGGTCGAATCTCTATGGAAGGTGGAGGTTCAAAAAGAGACATGGCTTCAGGTAGCTGGTTGAACGCTGGTTCGTTTGAACCTCCTAAGTCGACAGTGGATTCTGTGAAAACGTTGTCGTCCAGGGCGCCTTCGAGAGCAATCAAATTACTGGAAATGGTCGATGATTCTTCCTCTGGCGGTAAATACGAGCTGTCCACACTATGAATCTCATTTATTCCTTCACCACCATGAATCTCATTATTATTCCCACTATTGTAACAAGATGATGAAGCCACCGCTACATCGTCAGTTGCAGGTGCCTCCAACCACGTTTCGTCATCTTCCACTCTACCACCTCCTGTGAAAGAAAGACCCAAGTGAAATCAGAGATAATGATGCACTTGACACGGATCAGTACAATTAGATCTATTGCTCTGCTTGTCGAATTAAGCAGAAAACGGTTGCAAACTATATGTAAAATTAAATGCACACTTACCAAGAATATCCTCCATACTAAAGCTGGTTAAGGATTTCAAAGTTCTGTCCCGTAGTTTTCGATGCATAGGTGATTCGTAGTCAGCTAGGTCGATAGCTAGCTCGTCATCACACGTAGTGAAAGTTGGATCGGCGCCTCTATCTAGCAACAACATGGCCAATTCCACTTGGTCACACAGAACAGCATCGTGCAAGGAAGACCACCCGTACTTATCTGTCGAATTAACACTTACGCCGCTATCAATAAGCCACTTTGCTAACTTTTCGTGACCTTTGCATATGGCTATTTGTAACAGATTTAATCCGTCGGAATTCTTCACATTAATATCCATATTTTCCACAGTAATCAGGTGACTAACCACGGGAAAACAACCGGCTTGTACGGCCTTTACTAACGCCATTTCTTTCGCTCTTCTTCTCATCTGGTAAAAAATGCAACAGGACGGGAAGATAAACCATACAAAGTAGACGCTACACGATTAGGAATCTTCGCTCTTCATAAATCTCCAATTAATGCACATTCAAAATTGTGTGAATCTGCAACTGTTGGCTATGATTTCAATGCATTATGTATGAAGGAAACACAGCACCGAGTGTTTGAAAGAGCTTTACACACTCCAGATCACCACTCATCGAAGACGTATTATTGATTGCTACAAGTAAATCGCAGAGTTTCGTCATTGGCTAGATGAAAGCCAATTTGATCAGAAGCACAAACGGTTCGTACCTGGTACAGGCTTCATTTTCGTAATAGAATTCATGATCAAAGGTCACGTGGTCTGAAAGAAAATGTCCGTCATAAAACAAGGTAGTGTAGACGAAACTTCTCAGACACAAGAAAATCTCTGGTTAGTTTTCACCTCGTATAGTATGTATTTCATAAGCATTTTGTACTGAAGCGTTTCAATGTTTGTCGTCTTTATTCACAGGTCAAGTATTCTAAACGAAGTATCGGAATCTTCAGCCAGATGTCGAATGCCGGCCAGTAAAACCCTCCTTGTCTTGGGTATGTTGGTTTAGTTACAATTAAAAATGAATTCTTTCACGAATTTATCATCGTTATGTGCAGGTGAAGTGAATTCTGGAAAGTCTGTTTTGGTGGACAAGTTGTGTCAAGCCAGTAAGACAAGGAACCTTGTAGCTGGGCAGAATCTCAGTGGGTGCTGCTTGGAGTATCGATATTTTGATGTTCGAGATGAAGAGACTGATGGTACGTGTATGCATGAGTTACTAGCCTCAGCAGCACATGGCATACCTATGTAGCTAATTATTATTCCATGGGACTGCTTATGTTTTCATGTATAGCATGTTTTGTCTTTTGTTGCTAATTTTAGGGTGGTTTTGTCCTTATAAGGTATTCATGACACTTGCTCATGCCTCATGTCAATCAAGGATTCCCAGTTCATGTTACCAACCCATTGTGTCGACTCAGCACTCCCTGTATCACATGACCTTGCGGTTCTGTGGACTTTAGTGTTGTTTCTTTGAGACTTCATCATACATGATGACTTTTATCATTCATCATAGATGTATATGCTCGCACACACACACACACACACACACACACACACACACACACACACACACACACACACACACACACACGCACACACACACACACAATCCCTACTGCCACATCCCTGGTCAATGCTGACCTCTCTTATCTGTTATCCTCTCTTCCCATGGAATCTTGATTCATCCTTGTACTTTTCATTTTTATCATGCATTGTGCATCTTGATCCTCCACCTCCTTTTTTGGTTACATCTTCCTTTGCCTCCTTCCTTGCACCACCTCCTTTATTCTTAGTCATCCTTTGTTCAGTAATGTCCTACTTTTCTCATCCTTCCTTATCTCGCGTCATCATCTGTCATCATCCGTCAGTATCCCCTGTCTTCCATTGTTATCCTTTTTCTCCTATTAGCACCCCTCATTGTCCATCATCATCCCTAATCTTCCCTTATCATCCATCATTGTCCATCATCTTCTCTCATCTTCCCTTATCATCCATTATTGTCCACCATCATCCCTAATCTTCCCTTATCAACCATCATTGTCCATCATCATCATCCCTTATCTTCTTTTATCATCCATCATTGTCCTTTATTGTCCATCATCATCTGTTATTATCCATTGGCATCCTTGCTTCCCTTGCTAGCTGCATCTTCTGTCATCATTCCTCATGTACCTCCATCATTCTGTGTTTTCTATCATCATCCATTGTCATCGTTTATCATCACTTGTGTACCATCATCATGTCTCGTCTTGGTCCATTTCACTACAGAATCCATCACTTTGCTCACACGCTGATTACCTGTTGCTACATAACTGATAGGTCTTCTTCCAGTCACCATTTCTCAAAGGGTGATTGTTAGGTGTTGGGTAGGTGTTGACCACAGTGCACTGTATCCCCTGTTGTCAGGTGCGTACATGCGTACATACCTCCAGTGGAGATTTTCTATGGCATTTGTGCGTACGTATGTCATGCCTGCTTGCCTTCAGGACACCCGATACCTGTTTTTTCCATGTACACCTCCAGTACATGTAGTACATATCATGATCGATGTAGGTTCATGATATACGGTGTTAATACATGACCTTGGTGTCTGTGTGATTGCAGCTCAGGCCAGTAAATACATGTGCACACGAACACACACACACACACACACACACACACACACACACACACACACACACACACACACACACACACACATGCACATACACACAGACACACACACACACACACACACACACACACACACACACACACACACACACACACATGTATCTACCAGTGTGACCAAGTGGAATGTGGAGAGAGCTAATTCTGCTGATGTGTAGTCAGTCATTCAAGTTTTGATGCCTTCCAAGAGGAAGTGGTTGGAGTAAGCACTTCTATTTTTCTTCTCTGGTAGCTCTTTGCAAGATATCAGTGTTCTTTTTTGCAAGGGGATCTGTGTTCATTTGAAGTAACAGTATTTGATAATCGTGGAAATTTGCCTAAGTATGAAGTAGTGCTAACTTTGATATCCTTCAGGGGGTGGTGTGCAATTGTCCACTGATTATCTTTGTACACATGTAGATGTAAATCCTCATGCATGCGTACATGATCGCACTCACACATACACTCGTAAAAGTACTTGGGTATACAGTTGAAACTGGTTAACAAGAAACCCAGGGTGCACTGAAATTTACTTCTTGTTAAAAGTATTTCTTGTTAAAAGTGTGAAGATAGTACATTCTATATACAGTTGGTTCACAGAAACTGTTCTTGTTAAGCAATATTTCTTGTTAAGCGACTTTGTGTTAACCAATTTCCACTGGACACAAAACATGTACATACATACACACAATGCCATACACATTGCAGATGCACGTAAACTTGTTCCATGCTCTCAAACACACTGGCTCTTGCACAAATGTACACACATGCATGCTCATACTCAAACATAGACATACATGTATATGTGCACATTTGTACATGGCCAATGAAGTCTGGATAAGTTGAATCATTAGGGACAGCAAAATGAATTCACTTATCAGAACTTCTACTTAACCAACTTATACAGTATTGGTATTGAGTATTTATTTTAGTATCGAATGAGTAGTGACAAACAAACTCCCTTGACTTATCCAGAACTTCCAGTTAAGCAAGTTCGACATAAGTGGACTGCACTGTAGCAAACATACACAGAGAGATGTATACACACACACACGCACACACACACACACACGCGCGCGCGCGCGCATGCACGTGTGTACTCACACAAACGAAACAAACACTCATACACACGTAAAAGAAAGGAAAGAGAGAAAATTCTTGTCCATTTACATCTTGTCCATTTACATCATTGTGTGATGTTTCCTTGTGTTTTGTGTAGTGTATAACTGCTGCAGATTCCTTTGTATTCCTTTTTACACAATAACCCATTATAAGTCGGTTCTTTGGTTTGTACTGAGATAGCAGCCCATTTGCCTCTCCCCTCCATGATTCCAACTCCTCTTCATGTGCCCATTATCCTGTCTTACCTGAATCATGCTAGCTGGCCCCTCCCTCCATGACCCTCCCACCAGGCCCCTCCCTCCTCACCCCTCCCTTATGACCACTCCCCTTGACTATGTATGTTTAAAATTAATGATTTCCGTTCCTGTTTCCAGACTGGTTATCCAGAATGGGAGTGTGGATCCTGGATGGTGTAGTCTACCACAGTACTCTGCTGGAGTTTGCCATGAAGAAGAAGAACATCAAGAACACGATGGCTGTCATTGTTGTTGACCTCTCCAAGCCATGGTCCATCCTTGAATCCCTCGAGTGCTGGGCAAAAGTATTGGCAGAACACATTGACTCTCTCCAGGTGCCGCCAAGTGACATGGCCGAGATGGAAAAGTCCCGTGAGTGCAGTCGTGTATGAAATTGTTTCTTCTTGATTGGATGTGTGTCAGTGACTGATTTGTACCACTGAGCCAGATTGAACTGTATGATTCAAATGATGTGGTATGGTTTGTTCTACTGGTGTTTTCTTTACTTCACAATGTTGTGTGGAAATTACTGTGTTATTGAGTATATACACACATACATGTGAGTGTGCATGTACATATGTGCAGTGTGTGTGTGTGTGTGTGTGTGTGTGTGTGTGTGTGTGTGTGTGTGTGTGTGTGTGTGTGTGTGTATGTACATGCACATACGTACATGTACATACTTGTGTTGTGTGTGACAGCACTACCTGTGTGCTGTGCAGCCCCTTGCTCAGCAATGAATGAACACACATACCAAACCTCTCCTCACCCATTCATCCTCCTGGCCTTGGGAATCCCATCAGAGTCTGGCATGTGTTACTCCATGATTCCTAATACCATAGCCTATTACCACACTTGGCACA